>JAQGBJ010001112.1:0-26628 GCA_034698345.1 Sphaeridia pumilis | reverse complement strand
TATTTTTGAAAATTCCTGACCTATATCCGTCCTTGCCGGATTATTTTGGCGGATTTAAAATAATGTTTATCGTATGCGCCAACAAGACGGATCGAGGCAGAATGTTTTTGACGTTTCGAGAAAAATTAAACAATGAGCTGAATTACTCAATGGTATCAGAAGATTATCAAAAAACAGCAATCTCTCGTTAGTGCCGCTACTACATACATCAAATGATTAACTGCCTGTGGCTGGGGTGCTTTACTTTGCTCTTGAATTCAACACGTTTTGGCATCCAACAGACGGCATTTTTGAGACACAATGTTTTAAAAGAGGGCTAATTTGTAAATCAAAAATTACAGGGATACTTTTGAAAAAGACAGCCGAGTAGAAGAATCGTTTTCGTTCGAACACGTGTGTCACACTGGCCTCAATTGCAACCAAAGTTGACAAAGAATCAAGTTCACAAGAGTGAATTCAGGACGATTAGCCGTTTGACAATGTAAAATTTGGCTCAGACACAAGGAATTTGTTGACACAAGTGCCATAGAGTTCCATTGACTTGAAAGAAAATGTTTGGGCTAGAAATTGTTCTGGTTTTTGTTTCTTACCTGTAGCACTTGCTTGCTTGAAAAGTGTGAGAATGAGATTATCCGGGACTTCAATTTCAAAATTCTTCAGCATTTCCTGGAACTCGGAGACGGAGATGCGGCCATCTTGGTTTTTGTCCAGGAGGGCGAATGCTGTTTTCAGTTCTGTGAAACAGGAAACACGGGAGGTCAATTATTATACAAGCTTAGAAAAAGAAAATGCTGCCACGTTTTGCCATTTGGCCGGAATGAATAGAGAAACATTAATTTTTACTGGAAAAAGCAACCAACGGTTTAATATTCTTCCCGGGAATTTCATGTCGCTGGAGCAAATTAAGCGTTGCAGGCGGTCTTTTAGTCTTTTTGTTGTGTCTGGAAAATGGTTCCCTGCAGGGTAAGGAGTCTGGTCTTTGGGATTTTGACATGACCTGACGATGACCTTTGACACAGTTTTTTTGAAAAACTAATAACCAATTTGTCAAACCATTTTGGAAAAGTAGCTAAAGTTTTGGAAATGCCAATTTTTTTAGAGTAGCTTATTTTTGAGTGACAGGAAGTTTGCAAAGTGTGATCAACTGTAAGTAAACCACACAAAAACGTGTTCAAACAAGATTAAAAATTATCCCTATAAACAGCAAAATACAAACTTCCTTGTTGTGTCATAAGTTCTATGATTCGCAAGGTCAATGTAGAAAGTTTGAGCAAGTACAAATCAAATGAATTCGGTACACCGGTTGAGTGACTGGCAAAAATTACAGCAATTACCGCTAACAAACCGCGTTTAAATCAGCCAAGGTCGGACAACACTGCTTAAGCATACTTGAAATTGACCTTTACACGACACAGCGTCATTCCTTTTCCCGTTGCCAACAAAACAAGAAATTTCTATACAAAACGCTACTCGATTTGGAGGGAAAGTAAGTGGAATAGGAACCGGGAAAATTGCCGTTTCCCGCGGAAACCACTAAAAATCTCTGGCTCCTATTACAGTATTCGATGTTGTTGGTGAATTTTAGTGAAAGCTTTTGTTGTTGTACCGCTGTAACAGCTTTCGGTAATCTGTTTACAGCCAGTCGACTAGTCGAATCAAGCCCAAGTCCAGACTGAACTAACGACCTTCATTAAGCTACAAGTAGTCTCTATGGATTTGATATTCAAGTGAAATAAATTGTAAATTTTATATAACTTTACTGCATTAACTGCATAGCAAACTGAAGAAAGTTTTTCGCCGGCAAAATTAAAGTGCAGAACCAGAAACTTTTTGACGGTTACATAAGGACACTTGATGAAATGTTGGGTAGAAGAACCTCGTGGGAAATCAGATATATAATCGTGGCTATTTTACGAAGCTCTCACATTTCTACAAATTCCAACTTGTTGTTAACTAGGCTTGGCAAACACCCGGGTGTTATTCCTCCGCCGCCGTAAAAATTGCTTCATTCAAAAGATACAAACAAGTCAGGCGGGAATTTCAGACACTGTTTTGAAATGTGTCAATCGGAAAAGAAAGGCTCAAGTGGCTTGGAAGAACATGTGTGGCGAATCTGGATTTCGCAAGTTTCCTCCTGGCCTATGAACTGACCTAGTCAGTCTGAAACGGGAAGCTGTTACTCACTCGCCTAGTTTGCAAAAATTTGCAAAAATGTCAGCATCTCTTGCCTTGCTATCCATAGCAGAAGAAGCTGGCCGCTACAGCATCCTTGTACAAGAAAATACACAGTTCAAAAATAGCTTGATAATTTGTGGTTGAATTTGTTACAAGATCTGTAAGCTAAAGCCAGGAAAGATGCACCGCTTTTTCTTGAACCGTGTTTACATTTTTTCTCCGCCAGGCGTGGGCGGAGTTGGTTGGTACTCGTTTGCAAAAATTTGGCAATTACGCTTTTCACGAAACATTGCAAAGACAAGTGGCGCCAGAGCATTACGGCGGTAAATTTAAATTTGATTTATGTTGTCTGTCTAAGTCCATAAATATCATGTATGCACTTTTTGGAACGTACCTGTGTTTTGATCATTACGATTCTTGCCAGCAAACATCCGGTCAACTTTAAACGCCTTGACATTTTCCACACAGTTGTGGAAGAATTTTTCGAGACGTTGCATTGTCAACATTTGTTATTTGCTCGCTGGTTGACGCTTTAACAAAACTAGTGGGATTTGACGTCTAGAATTAATTTCCCGGGCAAATTTTTAAGGATCTTTGTTAGCTGGCACTCGAGTGGCTTGTGGGACACTTGGGGCTGATTTGGCGTGAAGGTCGGTTGGATTCAAGTTCAAAGCTGCTACTGGGGATGAGGAAGAAGAAGATTGATTGATCGACTTCATCAATGTGATTTGAAGTTGCTGGAGTCAGGGGAATCAAAAAGACCTTGGCGACGGTCACACAAAAAAGAGATTCGTTTCTATTGGAAGTGTTGAATTTCAAAAGCTGTAGGAGTCTTTGGAGACCATGTCTTTGGCTGAATGGAAGATTACGACTGAGGATGGACGTCAAGTGACCAGAGGTGTAAACGTATTGCTTTGCACGTAAATGGACGAGAGATATCGGTCGTTTATCTTGTTAGTGTTTCTATCACTTTTCATATATTCTTATATACACAAAACGTGGAGATATTGCGGCTCTTGTGTAATGCATTCAAGTTGAAAGTGTTAGAACCTGCATTTTGGTGACTCACAGAATCACTAGTCAGGCCTAATAAGTATGTAAGATCGCAGGCAGATTTGACGCCATTAATGGTGTTTGTGTATACCAGTTTTTCCTGTGCTATGGCCTCTTACGGTACATACGTGGGACGAAGTGCATTTCAGGAATCATCGTCTCGTGACTTCGAAAGCGATGACAAGTATGTGGTCACAAGATGGACAGTTTTGGTATATCTCGTAAAATTGTAATGGTGTCGAACGACAATGATGGCAATTTTTGGACATCCTTGTCCTTTTCCATTTTATGTGCATTGAGTACATGGAAAAAATTTGGCGTTATTTTCAAATACTGACGATAACCGAATATCGTTGAGAGTTTAACGTCCGTTAAGGCTGTTGTTGTTGTTGTTTTTATTTTTTTATCTGGGTATATATTTTTAACAAGGATTTCTAGAATGCCATTTTGCCCGAGAGTTGATGGCAGATAAGAAGAAATCACGGCAAACAAATACGGTCATTAGAGCCAGTCGTTACCTTGACCGAGGGAAATGTACTAGTGTTTTGTACGGGAAGTTTGCACGTGATCAGAAATTCACAATTGCTATGGCAGTAAATAGTAATCGCAAATTTCCGTCGTTTGCGAAAGGACATAATATAAGCTCAAGGTAAAAAGTACTAGGACGCTAAAATTTAACGGGTTATAAACCAGAAAGTAGGAGGAGTAAATTTCCTATTCTTATGGGTTTGTACAAAGGGAAAAAGTACAAGAATCGATGCGAGCTGACCTTTCGGTATTAATGTGTGTCAAAGAAGATTTCTCTTGTAGACTATAAGCTCGAAGTAAATCCGAAAGTTCAACAGAATTTTGTACAGGATTTTGTCACATAAGAATGTAATGTTTTCTGGATTTATTTAGTTTCACGTCAAACGTGGAAAAAAATTCATGGAACATGTGGATTGAACGGAGACTAAATGCGTTGTTTAACATTCAAAACTACGCGTTAATTCGAAGCAGATGCACACCTGTATAATTTTAGATTAATTGGTTACACAAGTCCAACTTTTTGTGTTGTTAATTCCATTTGAGATCCAATTGAAAAAATTGTTTACTGATTATGTGTCAAACACAGAACAGATTACACAAAAGTTCCAAGTCGTTGAGATTGAATAAGCCGTTTAACATGATGACATAATTTGAAGTCAACTTGTTTGCAGAAACTGCAGACGGCAGGCAGATTATGATTGCAAAATCGGCACATGTTTTGAATGGAAAGATTGCAGAGTTTGATTTGATGTCCAGCTAATTTGCAGAATCAGCTTGTAATTTTGTCTAGACGTGGGAAAAGTGCTGGAGAAGCAATAAAATAAAATGCAATTGTTGTTTGTGTGTACACCTGCCATTTTACTAATCGAAAATAAATTAAAAATATTTTACGACCTGCCTTTAACTTACCTTGAATAACATCTTCGCTGACGCCACTTTGGTAGTGACTTCGCTGTTGTTTCACATCATTAAGTTTCTTTTCGACGCTGATTTTACGTGCCAGCGTTTTGGCCGACACTTTTCCAGCTGCGCCTCCTCCTTTGCCTGTCGAAGGCGAAGTTGCGACCTTTGTGCTGTTCATCGTTAAAGGTTGGCTTGGAGAGCTTAAGATTGTCGCCGATTAGAAGACAAGTGTCTTGCGAGGCAATAGCAAGCAACTTGTTGGTCTGTAAATGTTAACGTTTGAAATGACAAGGCTTATCAGTTGGCTGTTATCGATTGACAATTATTTCCCTCCAACACCTGTCACTGCCAATCACACAAAAGTAGACACTAAACCGCTACCTTATCGCCTTGTCACATGACACAAGCTACAAATAGTATTTACTGACTGAATTGCTATTACAACATTTACCAGAATGGCAAATCTACTTGTATACAGTACAAGCGTTTGCAAAAAATTCAGGTACAAGAGGAGCCACAAACTGGTGTTGAACCAGCAACGGATGCCAACAGACTGCTTCAAAAGATACGAATCTTTCTCGGGTATTTTGCCCGAATTACAAAGAGGGAGAGCGGGCAAAGTAGTGTAATTTCCCTTGCTTTTTACATGGCTCGAGCGATGTATGAGGTTCTTGAGCCAAAAGAAAGTGGCAACAAGTTCAATTCGTAGTTTCGGAGAGGGCAGCATAGCAAAGTCCGAAGCCAAGAACTAAAATTCAAATTTCCCGCCCTTTGCAAAAGCGGTTTCAACATTCTTTCAAGATTGTGTATTCTGGGTCCATAATGATGTTTACTTTCTCGTTAAAATTGTACTAATTTCTGGACAAGTTAGAGACACTTTTAGAAGTGAATTGGCTTTTGGCGTGTTCGAAGCACTGAACTTGAACTACTGCAGCAACAATATTTTCCGGATATGCTGAAATCAGGCTGGGTAAGCTGAACAGAAAAATACAAGTCGATAGGAAATAGGAGATGATAAAATTTTAGAAATTTTCTTATAGGTCAGCAGCGCTGGCGCGCTGCTGGTCGCTGCGCTGCTATTGATCAACAGCGCGGCTGTTTTCGGATACGACGTTCCACATGCTCGAGATGACGACATTTTGATCGACAATTTGATTGTTGAAAAGCGGGATGACCGGTCAGTGAAAAAGGATTTGAGTACAATGAAAGGCTTTACAAGTGTCAACGGGCAGGTTGAACCAAAAGCGTTGGAGGAGCGCAAATTGAAAATGTGGTTTTAAGTGGTTGACAAGTTACATGTCAAGAGTAAATTATAGAATCACGTAATTACTGTATTGTTAATTTCAAAAATAAATCCTTCTTTCTAAATTTAAAAAGCCATGTCGCAACCGCAGCCTTCAAGAGAGATAGCGCTGGTAGATATAAGACTAAGTTATGTGATTCCAACAAAGAATTCACTTTTGATAAAGCAAAATCAGTACGAATCCGGTTCGAACTTATTGATTTCGCTAGGAATCGCCGGTGCCATTTTGTTTGTTAAGCGGATGTCGGTGAAATCGCCATTGTTATCGGTGGAAAAGACCGCAGGTCCATGTTACACCATTGCGTTTCGAGGTATTTCAAGATGCGATAATCTTGTATTGAAACGGATAATTTTCTAGAGATTATTTAAAGAAAGATGGAAGTCATTGTGGGAAAATCCTGTTGTTGTGGACGGCCGTGGACGAGATACCAAAAAGAAGACCGATTCCGGTATAATGTGCTTCGAACTTGGTCGTTAACGGTTATCGGTAAAAATATGCGTCGGGGATTCGTTAGAAGATGCGCAGCTATTATTCAAGAGCTAGGAGAATTGTAGAAAACGTGTCTGTTGTATGACTCTATTTGGTTTTGTTGACGTTTCCAAATCTAATCTCGGTTTTTCAGCACGGTTTCTTAACGCCTTTAAAAACAAGAAGCGTTGCCTTGAGCTTTTCATTCAGTGGCACGTGGTCCGAGCAAACGTTACAAAAAGTCGGGATTTTGAAGTTAATTCGACAGAATCATTCAGAAGTTCAAAATGGACTGCGAGGCGGGAAAAGTGAGCGGAAGTGGCGGAGGAGAGACCGTTGGAAGTCTGAAGCGGCAAATTGGATTGCTTGGCGGCGTGGCGATGATTGTTGGAAGTATGATTGGTGAGCTTGGCGAAATTTTTGAGGGATTTTAAATATATTTGGCGGGAAATCAATTTCTTTTTGTTTTCAAGGTTCGGGAATCTTCATTTCTCCTGGTAACCTTGTGAAGCATACGGATTCGGTGTGGTGGAGCCTGATTGTGTGGGTGGGTTGCGGAGTGTTCACAATTATGAGTGAGTTTTAGAAAGTTTTAAAAAATTTGGCGCCAAAATTCAAGGGATAAATGGATCTAACGGAAGCCTCATTGTTTTTACAGTGTCTTTTTGCTACATGGAACTTGGAACCTTGATTCAGAAGTCTGGCGGCGAACTGGCGTACTTTCAGGCGACTTACAAGCCGCTGCATCGGTTTATTGGCGAAACTCCCGGATTCCTGTTCTCATGGCTTCATTTTACGTTTCTGTTGCCTGCGGCGCTGGCGGTGAATTGTACGGCGTTTGGACAGTATGTTTTGGAGCCGCTGATGACCTACGGCGTTATGGGCGTTGGGTGGAAGGATGACTTGAGCAATGACGTTGCTGAAAAAGTTTTGGCGATATTGTGTGCAGGTAAGGAAAGCGAAGAGTTTTGCAAAAAAATTATATAACTTCAGCTGATTATGGACTTTTGTTTTAGTAACGATGGCAGCCATCAACATTCGAAGTGTGAAAGCTGCAGAACGCGCCCAAATTGGCCTCGCCGGGTGCAAACTTTTAGCAATGTTGATAATAATCGGCGTTGGAATCAGTTATGTGGCGAAGAACGGAATTGGCAATAATATTCCAGCGAAGTTCGATTACCACAGTTCTCCGAAGTTGGGCGACTTGGCTGTTGCTGCGTATTCGGGCTTTTGGTCGTATGCCGGATGGCAAAATGTGAATTATTTGACCGAAGAGTTGGTGAATCCCAAGAGGAACTTGCCGCTGGCGATTCTTATTGCAGTTCCGTTTGTGATGGTCATGTACGTTTTGGTGAATTTGTCGTACATTGTTATTTTGGGCAAGGACGCTTTGATTGGAGCTCATGCGGTTGCAGTGGTAAGCGGAATTTGAAATCTAGGGAACAAGGAGCTGATTTTTTGGAAGTGTTTTTAATAGTGGTATTTTGTGTAGGAAACAACATCAGCGGCATTAGGACAATTTCAAATTGTTATTCCGATACTGGTTGCTTTGTCTACTTTGGGCAGCAGCAACGTAGCTCAGTTTGTGAGTGGCAGGTTAGTTTCGATAAAAACTGGTTGAAAATTTATTTTGAGTTGCAAGAAGATTTAAAATGTCTTGTGGATTTCAGGATTATTTACGCGTCGAGCAGCGAGCGCCATCTACCACAAATATTGTCCTACTTGCATCCCAAGTATTGCAGTCCGGTCGGCGCTATTGTTTGCAACGTAAGTTTGAAGTCATTGGAGGGTCTGGAAAAAAGTGAAAAAACTAATGAAATTTTGTTGAACTTAACAGACAGTTTTGGCCTCGGTATTTATTTGCCTCGCCAGCAGCATCCATGACCTGATTGACTTGTTCGGGTTTGTAGTGTGGGCATTTTACGCTTTGGCGCTCGCGTGCGTCATCGTCCTGAGATACACGCAACCTGATACTCCGAGGATAGTCAAGGTGAAAAATAGTGATTTATGAAACTATAATCTACTTGGATGGTTTTTGTTAGTAGAATCATCGTTTCTATCGGTTGAGAGTAGTAGTAGTAATTGAAGAAAATATTTTTGTTCGCAGGTTCCGATAATGCTTCCAGTCGTGTGTCTAGTGGGCGCTGTTTTCTTGTTTGTAGCGCCGATAGTTCAAAATTCAAGTTATGGATACTTTCTGGTGCTACTGGCAGTGTTCGTTGGATTGATTTTGTACGCTGTCTTTGTATGCAGGAAGGCGTCGATGCCACTTTTTGGTAATTTTCGAAATGACAATTATATGGTGGCGAATTGGATAGATGGCTTGAAGGAACTTTTGGAAATTTTGTAGACAAAATGGAGGCGAAGCTAGAACACTTGCTATCCAAGCTGATGCTGCAACAGTGAAGAGCTACGACGAGTGGCCAAGTGATTCCGTCCTGAACTACTTATAGAATGGGATAAATGCTGTGATATTGAAAGTGGAACGTATTTATTGATAGCAACATACATGGAAGGCAAGAGAACAAATGAAAAGTCGTATTGGAATTATATAAATACAAGTAACTTGAATTGTATCTGAACCTGAAGAGTGAAGAGTTTGTTGTTTGTGAAAATTTTGAAGCATTAAAGCGTAAGCAAAATGAAACGTTGCGTAGATGCCATCGAGTTTTTGTGCTTTCAATGGCGTTGGGGCAGAGCGTGGGAGAATTGAACGGTGTTTTCTCAATTCTATTTCATTTGACGATCAGCCGGGCAGAACCAAATTCAAAAGTCAGCGGATGAGTCAACAGCGGTGTTTGTTTACGTACGAGTACGAGCATATAATCTGATTATCAATTATCTCACTCAGCTAATTGCATATATTTTGTGGGTGTCACGAAAACAAGAATAGAAATATTGTGTTGCTGTAAGTATTGCTCATAATTTGAAAGATTGCAAAGAAGACTAAAACGACAAGAACTGTCGAAGAAAGAAATTGAGTTCTGAAAGCTCGAAACGGAACTTTAACTTCAAGTTGACTTGACAGCTAGGTAAGCATTTGGTTCAAGAAATTGTAGTTTTAAGACGACGAAAGTGACACTTCTGACTACGTATTGTTGGATGGTTGATTCTAGTTCTGGTAGAAGTGAACCCTCCGGAATCAATCTGTAAGACTCTTTACAATGGCTGGCTTAAAAGGTAAGTTTTTCTGTGGTTTGTTGTAATGTTGATTTGATCGAATCCAGTATCTGAAGGAAATGATTAATGTTGATGATGAGCCCGAATGTAAAGCACTTGTTTCTTTTTATGTATCACTCTTTATTTGGGATGGCGACCAACTACCATCTTCATTAATTACAGCGTAAGAAGAATTACTGACAGTTTTGATTGTTTCTAA
Source organism: Sphaeridia pumilis (assembly GCA_034698345.1). Lineage (NCBI taxonomy): Eukaryota > Metazoa > Arthropoda > Collembola > Symphypleona > Sminthurididae > Sphaeridia > Sphaeridia pumilis. Next base: position 16,818 of record JAQGBJ010001112.1, on the reverse strand, counting down.
AGGTACCTGATCAATAGTGTTTAATTGTGGTTCTGATTGCAGATTGGTTACGTTGGCATTCTTTGGATCTGTTGGAATGACACTGTTGGTCATTGGTTGTGCGATTTATCAAAAGTAAGGGTCAAGCTGCGTTTAATGAGGCTCACTGAGTTATAAGTCGTAACTGACACATTTGCTCGTTTCAGATGGTGGCCCTTCTTCGAGTTGTTTTTCTACTTATTCGCACCTGTTCCGATTCTGATGGCAAGACGATACTCATCTAATGGAATGGGACCTTCTAACAGTTGTGCAGAATTCGCAATGTTCGTGACAGTCGCGATTGTGATTTCGTCGTTTGCGTTCCCCATCATCCTTGCTAGGCGTGAAGCGGTAAGCTTTTAAACAAGCTGTGTATTTGTGTAGACAAATGTGTTTTTGACCAATTTTGGTGTTGTAGATCGAAACTGGGGCTTGTTGGTATGTGCTTGGAGGGAACATCGTCGTCTTTTTGACGATTCTAGGATTCTTCATAACATTCGGTATGTCTATTGGTCAGCAGTGTTATTCTTCCAAGAATAAGAATCTAAGCTGGTTTTCAAGTTTATTTCTGGTTTTTTTGCAGGAGGTGAAGACGTCGACTACTCAATGTGGTAAAGTTTAACCGTGAAAACTGGAGTCTGACCTTCGGAATTGGAACTCAAATCATGGAAAGCAGAAACGAAGTCTATGTTTACATGATTCATTAAATGTATGCAAGTTTAACTGTACTGTGAATGTACGCCACTGATTCTTAGACTCGTAGATCGCAACTCTAGTACCGCAAATAAGTTTGAAATTTGTTTACTGTGCCGTTTGTACCTTAAGTGTGTGTGTGTGTATGGCTACCTATAAATATTTTAGTTAATTCTGTCATTACAGCTTATATATTATCAATTTTCTACTGATGCAACGATATGAAAACTGCGCGTTTTAGCTTCAAATAATATTGTATTGGTTCTTTACGAAAATCCTTCGTGTCGATTGTTGAATTACATACATGCTATCATTTTAATTGGTAAACAAAATGTTTCAATTTCAAAGAATATTATACTTTAGACTTGCAGGTTGTAAATTGTACGATACAAGTTCAAGGTTATTCAAGATTAACATTCTAAACAGAAAATGGAAAAAGGTTACATTCTAGCAGTCAGTATCGCATCATACAAGAACGAATCGTTAACATTACCAACCAAAAAGTTCAGTCACTTTTGACATTATGCCGGATTCTCTAACTGGAATTTGATTTATCATATTATCACTAGCCAATGGTCTGATTCGGCTTTTTACACTATTTTCTGCTTGAGCATCTCCAGCTGCTGTAGGTGCGGTCATTGAAACACTATTTGGAGTTCCTGAACTTCCTGAACCAGTAAATCCAGCCTGTCCGTCAAACTTCATTACGCCAATCATCATAGTACCACCAAGAATTGAGCCGTTCTTAGACAGGGCCTTTCTAGCCTCTATAGAACTCGAATAGCGTATATGAATCCAGTTACAACCTATGAATATAAAAAGAATTAATTTCAATCCCCACAAAACAAAAACATACAAATAGCTGGATTAATAGTTCCCTCACCAGGATTAGTCTTATATTCCACGATAGATCCTATGGTGGCAAAAGTTTGCAGAACATACGACTGATTTGCTGGCTGGAATCCGAACACAGTTATCCAATGACCTCTGCCGCTTTCTTCTAAAGGAGTACTTTCTGCAAAACAGATTTCATTTAAGATTTTCGATTCACATCAACTGAGCTATCATCAATCAGCATCGCTGCTTACTGGTAGGTGTAGTGGTAAGTCCAGGTGCCGCTGATCCCAGTCCATGCTTTGGCGGACCTGCTTTCTGGAGTGAAGCTGTGAACAAAAATCCCACCATTTACAACCTCTTCAACTTGGCAAGTACAAAACTAAAGTAAAACAGGTGCTCACCAGTAGGAGTTGAAGTAGAAACAGGTCCTTTAGTAGAGCTGAACAAGTTAGATGTTGGTGGAGTTTTTGGAGATTGGAGAGCAAACGAAGGAGAGAACTGCCCAGATGGTCCAGCAAAACTGTTTTGATTCACAGCACTAACGTTGCTCAGGTCAAGAGATGGTGTCATCAAGTCTTTTCTCAATTTCCCTTTGGGTGATTTGGAAGGCTCTCCAAGAAGATATGACGGTAAATACTGAACCCGATCAGCCCCACCAACGGCGGTTCCTTGGGGAGATAGCGATCCACCAACTGGAGACATATGCATTGGCTCGATTCCACTCTGATTCCCAGATCCATGCCCATATTGATGTTGATAATGGTTTGAAGTTGTGAAGCTGTTGGACACATTTGGGTTATAGTAGCTGTTTCCATGGATGGTTCCTGTGCCGGAAATTCCACTGGCATTGTGGAAACTTGAGCCGAAAAGCCCGTCCTGTGTGAACAAATGAAGTTTAAAGTTAATGTTCCCAAGAGAAAAATCAAAACAAATTCAATTCGCTCACGTACTTCATATCTTGGGCGATTCATGTTGGCAGGGGCAGGGTAGATGTATTTCAGGTATTGCTTCTAAGATTAATGTGGAATTTAATTTTAAGTCACTCAGTTTCACCACCAATTGATAATTTAAAGTTAGTTAATCGCAACACAGCAAAATTCTAAAGGACATAAACGGCAAAATATAGCGGGCTCTCTCAACCTCAAACACGAAGAATTATTTCAGACAAGAATTGTAGCGCCAGCAACATTTGAGCATTGCGGGCTGCTGCAGGAGTCATAGAGTTTCACAGGACTCTATGGTTTTTGCGATTCACGTTTTTAAGGTTGTACTAGTAGAGTTGTAAAGTTACGTTAAAGTCAAGGTGTAGGGGCTAATTATATACTAATTGAACTAAATGTTTGCATATTGATAAAGCTTAAAATTTATTTCAATGTTGCACGATTAGTATAACGGATTATAATTTGCACTCATCAGTTAATGGGAATAGATCCCCTCAGACTTAAATTAACGTCGGATTCTCCAACATCATGCCATAAATAGAGGAGCGTTAAGGCAGCAAAACAGTTCTGAACAGGACTAGAATATAGTTTAGTTCTGAAGGACGTACATGTATCTTAACCAAACAGGTTCGCTACAAGCTAATTGTTAAATAGGCAGACGTGCCTCAGAGCTCCCCTAGTAATCTATTAATCCTACTATAGCTATAACTTACCTTTAATCAAAACCGATGTATCTACTTGAATATTCATAATTAAAATCATCTAAAAAAGAAATATAAAAAATATACGCTCTATAAGACGAAATCTGATTTCTACGAGAAAAGTAGCGCTCTCACAACAGGTATAAATGTGACATACTTCGCGTACAAGAGAGATTCTATAAACATCAATCACCAGCCAAAAAGTTCTGTAAATTTTGAAACTATGCCAGATTCTCTAACCGGGACTTGATTCATCATACTATTATTAGCTAATGGTCTAATCTGACATCTACCGCTATTTTCTGTTCCTGAACCTCCAGTCAATCCGGTCTGACCGTCAAATTTCTTAACGGTGATCATCATAGTACCGTCGAGAACTGAGCCGTTCTTTGCCAGTGCCTTCTTAGCTTCAGTGGAACTCGAATAGCGCAAATGCATCCAGTTACAACCTATAAACACATCAATGGAATTATGCTACTTGGTGTCACATTTAAAGCTAGAAAAAGATGCTCTATTACCAACCGGGATTAATAATATATTCCACGAGAGAGCCGATAGATGAAAAAGATCTCAGCACTTGTGACTTATTGGCTGGCAGGAATCCCGAAACAGTTATCCAATGACCTCTTCCACTTTCACCAGAACGAGGACTTTCTGCAAAATGTATTCATTTAAGATTTCCTTTTAAGATCAACAGACTATACCACCAACAATCATCGTCAGAGATCCTTACTGGTAGGAGCATTCGTAAGTTCAGATGCCGCTGATCCCAATCCGTATTTCGGCGGACCCGCTTTGTCGAGCGAAGCTGCAAAACATAATTCCGGTTTACTTTCATCTTGATTCGGCAAGTACAATCATGTTCCAAAGTCAAAAGTTCACTTGCCAACAGGAGTTGAAGTAAAAGAAGGTCCCGTTTTGGATGGTGGTTTAGCTGAAGCTTCTAAGTTGTTTTGCTGAACTCCCCTAACGTTGTTGTTAGGGTCAAGGGATGATTTCAATACGTCTTTTCTTGAGTTTTCTTTGGGTAATGTTGAAGGTCCTCCTAGAAGATATGACGGCAAATACTGGACCGTATCAGCGGCCCCAACGTCACCAATCGTTACTGGAGGAAACAGTGCCCCGCCAACTGGACTCGTTGGTTTGAACTGACGTTGGGCCATTTTGGTAGATTTTAAAATTAAAGATGAAAGGTGAAATAAAATATATATAATTAGAGTTCTAGAAATTAAAAATGTGATTGACGACGATGACAATAGACATGGAGCGCCAAACAGCATTTGAACTTTTTGCGGGACAGCTGGACGAAGCTGAGTCATAGAGATTCCAACAAAATTCAATGGTTTTCCAGAAAAACGTTTGTATTGTCGACTCACTATGTCGAATGCATAATCACTGTCATTAGCGTTGCATTAAGGTTAAATACATGCGTTACAACAAACCTTAAATATGCCACGTAACCGATTCAACGTAAATGTTACGTTGATAAACGGTTTAAATCACAAAACCCTAAATTATCCTCAAGCCTTTTAAATGCAACTGAAATCCAATTGACTTTCCAGTTTCACCAATGATACTGCTTAACCGCAAATTATTATCGAAATTCCTTGCTTATCAAAATACAGGCCTTGTTCTGAAAAATCCAAAATTACTTTCTATTGTTCGAAGATTACCCCTGATTGCAGACTTGGCAGTAAAATCGAGGACTGAAGCCAAAGTGGAAGGCTTGGCTCTCAGTATAAAAGAGTCAAATCGAAGGACTTTAGTACAGTTAAAGCTTCGAGGCCCAAGTCCCGACTTTTTTGTGAGTTGTCACATTTATTGAGCTATTTCAAACAGCCGGTCTACAATGCACGTCAAAATCTGCCTCTTGATAGCCTTGGTTGGCTGTGTCATGGTGAACGTAAGTTTGAAAATTTTGATTTTTAACAGGCTTCAGCTACAAGTATTTGGAAGGAATTGTCGTCTTTTTCACAGTATTGAGTTTTTTGGGCTTCATTTCCAAGTACTTTGACGGTTGTTTTTGCCTTTCTTGGTGTCTCCAGGCATTTTCTATATATTACAGCTGATTTGTATGGAGTTGGGCGAGAGAATCTTTGTTAATATATAGAGGATGACCTGCCGACTGTTCGATTCTGTTTCTGGACCATCGCTTCTTGATCGATATAAATGATGCTGACTCCTGCACTAAACTACCAACAGATTGATGGCCTGAGGCGCGGCGGTTTCGGTGGCAAGAGGATTCCGAAAGCCAAGCCGCGAGGGGGCGGTGGCGGCGGAGGCTCCGGCACCAGTTCCACCTCCAAAGACAATGTAACGACGAGCGACCCAGAAACAGAATCGAAGTTGGAGTCCACTACGCTAGACACACTTGAAGACGATTTGGCACAAGATGTAATGGAGTTTACAATGATGCAGGTCTTTTCGAGGAGAAATCACATTTCTAGATTTATAGACTTGATAATTTGAACTTAAATAACTTTGAAAATATTTTCTGTTGCTGGATTCCTTTAAATACAAGTTCGAATTTTTTAGAGCTTTGACCATGACTTCAAGTGCCAAGGAATCGATATCAAACTGTCGGATCAGCAGATCAAAGACTTGAAAGAATGCGGAGATTCCGTTGGAGTAGTTACAAAAGCCGATTTGACCATCGATAAAGTTCCGGTAGGATCATCGAATATTTCGAAAGTTCTGAGGTTCTGTGGTTGCTCATTTTGAATGTTTCTGGCTTCACAGTGCTTCGCCAAATGTGTCTTGGAAAGGAAGAAGTTGGTATGTCTAAAAGCTTGGATTTCTAAATTACATCAAATAGAATCATTCAAGGTTTGAATTTTTCCATGACTTGAGGTTGACGGAGAAGGAAAGCCGCATAAGGAGAACATTTTGGCCTTCTTTTCAAATTCCATGCCTGAAGCCGCTGTTGAACCTTTGAAAGCTGCGTCTAACAAATGCATAGATTTGCACGGTAAGTGGCTTTGAAAAATTGATGTTGAAATGGAATTTTTCTGAATTTTGAATGTTTGTATTTTTGATATCAGCTGGAATGGTGGATCCCAAGGATGAATCTTGTCATACTTACACTCCATTGGCGCTTTGTATGCATTTGGCTCTGGCTGACGTAAGGGAACCGGAAGTGGCGCTGGATTACAATTTTCGAAAAATAATGTAGTTTCAAATGGCGATTTTGTTGCAGATCTGCAAGTTCAAAGTAGAGATGTAAAATCTGGACTTCTACAATGCAGCTGGATACCGTTTGAAGAAACGACCGGCCTTCGAAATGGATACATGAAATCTCTATTCTGGACGCTCATACGACTTGTAATTTATTTCGTTGAACTGAGGCTATAGTGTAAGATTAATTTTGCCGTGAAAACAAATATTATGAATATTTTGAAACAATTGTAAAAAGATACTACAAAAAATGCACCGCACATTAAAGAGCATTACAAAATGTAAACCAAGTTTTTCAATTTCCATCGGAGCTTTTGACTTTTTTAACCTCTAGAAACAGAAACTGTATATTTGACGTTTGACAAACGCTAACAAGTGTGTGCTAGCAGACACACGTGCACGCAAGCATTGTACTTCCGGACTAGGAAAATTATAGAGCAATTTTTGGAATGTCCAAGTCCAGCCCATATCTCTAACCTTGGCCACGAACGAGCGACGACGACGCTTGTGTGAATTTTTGCCGTGACTTGAAATTATCAAAACTGACAATGACACAAATTGGCATTTTTTAAATGTCCGTCACAGGTATACACAACATGTGAAACAATGACAACGCCAGAGATCCCCGACCACATTTTAAATGAGCATTTTATCTCATGCAACTTTAATTGTTATAAAGCTTTGCCCATAAGCACTTGAACGGATCATTCCAAGTTTGCAGTTTGAGTGGTTCAAGTCATTACTGTGAAGAAACTATAGCAAAAATGGCATCTTTCAACGCTGTCACGCTTATTTTTGTGGTCCTGCTCGCTGGATCGATCCATGTAAGTAAATCGGAGCAATTTATATTTTGAACTTGATTAATTTGAAAACGGTGATTATCATGACATACAATTTGACCAAAGGCCATCAAGAAAGACGTGGACGAAGCAAGCTGCAAAGGTCACGATGTGGACGTGAACAAGGATCAAATGATGGTCATCTTGGACTGCGCTGCTGAACTTGGAGTCATGTCCAGGGACGATCTGACGCCAGACAAGCTTGCTGTAAGTCACCCATCGTCGAAGCGTTTCGAAAATCAAAAAGACCGCCTAAATTTAACGGACTTTCTTCTCGTAATTGTTTCAGTGTTTTGCTCGGTGTCTGATTGAAAAGAAGGGATTTGTAAGTTTCTTTCAGAATTTAAAGCTACATGTTAGTGCATTTGTGGAGCTCTGATTCCAAGATGATGGGAAAATTCAATGATTTTTGGGCTTTCGCCGCAGGTTGACCACGACGGAACACTTCATAAGGAGAAAATCATTGAAGAAGTCGATTCCACTGTTCCAGACGCGCTTAAAGCTGATGTCAAGAAACATTTGACGGAATGCTTGGATATGCATGGTGAGCAATAGGGGATTTTATATTCGCTGACATGAGAATCTGAAGGTGGGGCTGAAGTTTAATGTGGATTTTGTTGGGGGTTTTTAGGCAAAGATCTGAAGCCAACGGAACCTAAATGCGAATCCTATAAGCCGTTGACGGACTGTCTTCATAAGGCGTATTTGGCGGTGAGTGATTTTTCGGCAAAATCATAGAATCTGATGGAGAATACCGATTAATCTAATTGTTATATGGTTTTACAGCTCTGCGTTGAAGGAAACTCCAAGTAACGTCTTAATTCTTAAATAAAGTAGGTTCGGCAAAACAATTCTATTACTTTCACTTTTGACTTTGGTTCCTGACCTTCAACTAATTTTTAAAACTGCATTAAAGAATCCGCTGTAATAATTTGACTTGTAGCATTGAGTATAGAACTACTGATAGTGGCACAAGTACAACTTTCATAAGGTAGGCTAGCGACATTTGGGCTTGACATGACACGGAATGAGTGACCATACGTTAACAAGTGAAGGACATAAGTAGAAGTTAGAATTATTCCAGAAATACATGAATGACTAACTCTGCGTTTAAATTCTATAACGAGGTTGCGTGTAGGGAAAACAAAAGGGCTTTTGTAATCTAGTTTTTAAGCTATGAGTACACACAGTAAAAGCACGAAAGAACAATTAAAGGTAAAAATCTGATGATTAACCATACAAAACAGTCTGACAGCATCGCATGATACTTTGAAACATTGGACACGCGCGCTTCATTCTAGCTAAAACTGCAACTGGAGCAATTGGCAATTAATAGTAGAAATATTTGGAGCTGGAGATCAGAATAGGAGATTCAAAATTGGGGATGAATGATCATTACAGTCTGAAAGTTTCCTGTATACAGAGAACGGAGCTAAATGACTAAGTGGTTCAATAAATACTTGACAAAATTACACATTTTCAAAGTTAAACAACGGAATAAGTACACTTGCGATTGGGAGAATGTTCAAGCTGGTAGTGATTGCGGTACTGGCGCTGCTACTGCCGAATGTTTTGGTAAGTCTACTGTGTGCTGGTAGTTCTAGCTGACTATGTGCATATAATAAATGTTAAAAATAATCTTCAATTTAGACGGAGGAAGAAATACGGGAGATCGACGTAGCCCAATGTCAGGGTCAGGACGTGAATTTGACGGAAGACCACTTGCTTCTGATTCTCAAGTGCGCTGCCAAGCTGAAGGTGGCAAGCCACGCGGAGTTGACGCCGGACAAGATGAACGTGGGCACTAAACACAATATTAAAGACGTTACTTACTTACTTTGCTAAATTACAAAACTTTACCTACTTTTTCAGTGCTTTGCTCGTTGCTTACTTGAAAATACAGGAATGGTAAGCTTTGAAAATTCTAGTTTAAATTCACTAATTGGAAATCTTAATCGCGATAAATGTCTATTGTAGATTGACCCTGCTGGAAAACTTCATAAGGAAAAAATAGTTGTCGAAGTTAACAAAAGTATTCCTGAGTCTATTAAGGAGGACGTAAAGAAGCACCTGTCGGAATGCTTGGACAAATATGGTAAATACTAAACATCTCATATCATTTTTAGATAGCTGATTCCTGAATCAAAATTTTTCTGAAACAGGACCTGGTGTTAAGCCTGATGACCAAACTTGCAAGTCCTACGAACCCTTGACTAGCTGCATTCATTCTGCGTATTTGCAGGTTAGGCTAACTACTACAAGCTACGGTAGTTTAGTTTTAGCGGCTGAAGGCTACAACTTCAATTATTTCTATTTCCTTAGATCTGCATTGACGAACAAACTATGGAAGCGGCTGGTTGAACTGTAATATCGCGTTCTTCTGTTGAGCATTCTATCCAAATCCAGTCTATTGGCTTACTTGACACTGGAAACAAAATGACCCATTGATATACTAAAAATTGAACTTAATTTTGAGATAACGTGAATACTAAATATCAAATACCCTCAATCTTCTTCGTCATTATCGTCTTCGAGTCCATCATCTAGATTGTCCAGTTCATCGTTTCCAACTATAGTATTAGCGTCATCGTCGTCATCATTATCCTCAGCCATGGAAATATTTTCAGTGTTATCTTCAGATCCAGGCAATGTAAAAGCTTGACTATTAGTTCCTGTTGTCTCGGTAAATTCGGTAGTAGATTCTGAATCGTCATCCTCGGGAAGAACGCGATCTGATTTGTATGCTGCCAAGGGAGTTTTGCGATTTGCAGCTGCAGTGGCCTGAGCTCTTCCAGCGAGGGCAACCATTTTGGCTGCTGCCCTGATGAGGAATGGGTTGCAGACATTTTTGTGGGATACTTTGGCAGCCTGAAATACCAAGAACATTATTCATTTCGATACGTTTATCAGAATGATCAAAGTAAAGGAAACGCCATAAAAGATACCTCTTCGTCTCTCGAAGGCAAAGTTTGCAGGTACGCATCGGTAGCTGAATTCTTGGGGTCTGCAATGGCCAGCACTGTCAAACATCCATCCACTGTGCCTAACACTATCGATTTGCCATCAGCTGTAGTATCGATAGCAGATAGTTCTGCAGGTACTCGGTAATTGGCTATCAATTCCGCATCAGAGGTTCTGTAAAACAAAGAATCTATTGAAACACGCTCCTCGTGATACGATATTGCTTTTTGTATAGAGGGCTCACCTAAAAACACGAATGGTCTTTCTACCACTGTGATAATATAGCACATATTCATCAGTTCGATTGAACATGGTTATGATTGTGAAGACACCTTCGGCCACCTGCAAAATATCGAAATCATCAATTGCTTTTTAAAAGCCAGTAGTCCTTGTGCGAATTCGGAACTAAAACTCACCTTTGGTATAAAAGTTCGAACTTGTTTACCATGTTTCAGTTCTATCAACTCCAGACCACCTCGACCTGGAGCGTACAAGCCGTACTTGCCATCCTTAGTGCACTTTCCACCCCATTTCGGTACTGATCTTATGAACTTCTTAGTTTTCACGTCGATGATGTTCCCTTTGTCCGAGTCGATCAAGGCAACCTAGAAAGATCATAGAGTTTTAGCAACTTACTAAATTTAAGCAGATCAAATGTAAAATATACATGCCTGTGTGGCCCTTTTCGGTACAGCTAGTAGCGTTGTATAGTCTTTAAAGTGTGGATACTTGAGAATGATCTTGTGACTCAGAATTCCGGTTTTCGCGTTGAAGACATAAAGCGTGTCTTTGAGTTTCTCGAAACCTGGGCCCACCAAAAAGGAAGAATCTGCAGTTGCAACAAGGTTTCGAAGGCTCTTGATTGGATATTCCAGTTCATACAGTTTGTCGCCGTACGGCATTGCTCTGGCCACAGCAAATGTCCTAGACAATGCCAGCAAATTAAGTTTAAAGTTGTTGATTGTTACGAAGCGGCTTTACTAATAATTGTATGCTTACTTGATATCACTTCCTCCAATTTTGGATACTGTCACGAAAATCTGGTCCTTGTCAATGAAGAACATTTGCTTGATTGCTTCTTGTTCTTCTTTGAAGAGCACTTTGTTAGTTTCTACATCCCAGATGATGACAGAGCCCGATTCGGCGGAGACAATGTATCTGTGGAATTAAGCGCTGCGTCAAAACACGAGAATGGACAATATTGACTCGCGGATATCGTCTTCAAACTCAGATATTAACTAAAAGTCTATGCTTACCTTCCAGACTTGGTTATGATTGCATGAGTAACGATGGCACCTAGCGGTGAATCAGCAAACTTGGATATCATCCTTCCTGTTTTGATATCCCACAACCCCACACAGCTCCTTGTAGCCGTTGCAACGATGTTCATTATAGGAGAAATGCTGAAAGCAGAAGTACCCAATCATCTTTAGTACATTGCTTTCAGCACTAGGTATTCGTGAAAGTTATTAAGGAAATAAACGTACCTTAACGAATCAACTTGCAGTTCATGTCGGTCAATCACGTGAACTTGTTCGAAGATATTGTTGATATTCCAGACTTTTACAGTCCTATCGATGGAGGAAGTTATTACAGAATTCCAGTTTCCAATTGTCAGACTGCAGATCTTGATGATTCTTCCAAAATGAGCATCGAGATTCTTCAGCAGATCTCCAGTTTGCATATCCCAAACGTATAAGTTTTTCCTGGAAGAATTAGAACATGAATGAAAAATCGAGTTCAAATCGGAATGTTAGAGTTAGAAGAACCAAATTACCTGACTCCAGCAATAGCATAAATGCTATCTTTCGACAAAACACAGGAATTAGACTCTAATAACTTTGAGGATATGTTCCTGATTCCATTATCAGGTAGCAAAAGGGTAACCATCTTTCCCGAGTCGAGATTGAAGACCTACAAGTAACCATCGATGTTGATATCCGGACACACCAATCACTTTCTTGAAGAACTTCATGCTTTTATGAACTTACCTTATATCCCATCATGAAAGTTCCAACAATAAAATGTTCTTCTTGAGAGAACTCAAGCTGGATGAGCTTATCAGTATTGGTGTCGTAGATTCTTCCAACTTGCCATTCTTCGCCAACAAGGTTCATTTCGACCACAGCATTTTCATGGGCTTCAATGCAAGTGTACAACTTGGTCCTGCTGGCGCAGATAGCTAGAGCACTGAAAATAAAAACAGTTCCTCATCAAAATAATCAAGAACAGCAATTTTTCACCCTAATTGGTATCTTACCCATGAAAGTCTAGCATCATCATTTCTTCCCCTTCCACAACGGTCACCAGCTGCATTCTTGTATCATCAAGACTTCCAGTCCAAAGAATCATGAAGTAGTCGGTAAGAGTGTTGAAGTTCATTTTCAAGATGGGGTTCATATCCAAAGGTATCGGCTTTTCCTCTTCCAAGTCTCCGCGAATGCTGCAAAACGTCAAATCTTGGTAGATCTTGTTCATGCTCCTGCTAACATGCAACAATAAAAAGAATAGTTGTGTTTACTTGTAAATCACCCAACTACGAAGTCCATATACCATTAGATGAGTGTTCAGAAGGAACAAGCCTGTGATAGGTTCAGTGTGCACCAGTGGATTTTCAAAGATCTGGAATTCGTTCGTCAACATGTTGAGCAAGACCACTTGATTGATATTCGAGAACGCAGCACCATATCGGTTGTCCGGGCTGATGACAAGACCCTGAAGAACGCCTTCGATTCCAGGAATCACTTCACGGCACATGTCGCTTGTGGATAGATCCCAAGTTACAAACTTGTTTGAAATCGACACAATGTATCTGTAGTCGGCTGTGAGACAGAAGCCGAAGACTGCAAATTGATGTCCTTCCAAGGAGTACTAGAACGAAGAAAACCTCTTTTACACATCGAACTGTAGGATCTTTCGTAAATTGAGGTGATCATGTTGAAGCTTACCTTGAGCGGCCCCCCAGGGGTATGCATACAATGGTGGGCTGGAATCAGCGCATTGTGACCGATTCCCACGGTATCACACTGTCTTAGCAGATTCTTTACGTTAGGATTCGATCCGATTTCCGGTAGAAGACGTCCAACTAGCTGCGATGCCAGCATCTGAGGGTGATTCATCAAAATTGCACCTCCAAGTCGCAGAGCATCCGCCACAAGCATGATTTCTCTGTAATTGCAAAGTTCGATTTAGTCTTTGAACAGTGTAAGATCATGAATCCAGACAGTTAAAAGTATTAAAATTTGGATCTTGTTAGCATCGATGATCTTCATTAACCAAAATGTTACCTTTTCAATCTTCGCATTTGCTCTCTGTAGGAAAATCATGCTGAAGCCAAACACTTTTTGCTGAATCATGCTTCGTTCCAATTTAAAATCCATTTTGAATCATGCACATTGACACATTCACAAATCCGATATGATCACATGCAATGAAATGTTAGACACAGACACAATTTTAAAAATATTCAATTTAACAGAAAAATCAAATTTTGCACAATTTCACAACAAAAGCAACTCAAAAGCGTACTGGTTTGTGCCGCCGCTGGAGCCCTCATATTTGAACGAGCCGCCGTTCAATAACATGTGATGCAATTTTGCCCGTGCAAAACAATAGGATTTGCTATGCCGTCGTTTCATCTCCAGTTTGCAGTGTGCCCCGGCTTAAACATAGGTTTGCATTTGTCCCTGTGTTAACAAACGGGTTTGCAATGTGCCTCTTCCTCTTCTCTTTGGTTTGCAATGTGCCCCTGCTTAAACATAGGTTTGCATTTGTCCCCATGTTATCAAACGGGTTTGCAATGTGCCCCTTCTTCATCTCTTTGGTTTACAATGTGCCCCTATGCTTAGACATAGGTTTGCATTTGTCCCCATGTTACTAAACGGGTTTGCAATGTGCCCCCGCTTCATCTCATTTTTGCAGATGCAAAAGCTGATGGCCGTTAACCACCGGTTTGTGAAAACGAGACAGTTTTGCTCGATGGCTTCTGCGACTCTATGATTCATTAACAGACTGCGTGAATCGGACCGTGCGGATTAAGCCGGTTTGTCTAATGTTTACATTTTGTAACGGTTTTCTGTGTATATACTTCAGTGATTGAGCTTGTAATTATTCTGAAGCCATGCAAAAATTTCAAGTTGTGTTCTTCTAATTGAAGTTTTCCTGAACATTTTCACACTTACCTTGATGAATCCTTATCATTTACGTGGATGCAAGCGTCTTCATAATCGCTAAGTGCCGATTGAAGTGGGCAAGACGATATTTTGGCATGAAGCCACTGGTAATTGAACAACACATTGTTGTAAAGGTCGCTGAAGCGTTGTGATCGAACCAAATGGTAAGGTAGTTCACCAAACTAGATGGAATATATAAAGTTGGATCAATTGATAATGGAAGGAATACAAGCTAACTTGGAATGTTTACTTTTCTCAGGTTGTATCTTGAAACCTTGCCGTCTTTACCGTAGTAAACGAGAGGTTGTGGTGGGACTTTTCGATCAGCAAGACCTTCCTTGTTCTTCAGGTTGAACCTGTGCCTTTGGATCTCCGTGTACTTGAAAGGCTTCGGATTGCCACCTCCCCAGATACCAAGAAAGTAATCGGCGATTGAAGAGTGGAAGTAGGTGCCCATGACTTCATCACTGAAGTAGCGCACACGGGCTGCGTCTCTGAATTGTCTAAAGAAGGCGAAAAGCAAATGTTGAAAATGCCAAGACGATACTGATTCTTGCAACTGTCGAAATAGCTACCTGTGATACCAGCTGAGAACTGATACACCATCTGCTTCACGTTCAGACAAGTAGTTTGGCAAGTCGTTCCGGATCCTAGTCCATAGAAGCGGCGGAATCCTACGAACTGGTGGCATGTGATATTGATATACATCGTCGAGGACTCGGTCATCGAGGGAAATCAAGTCTTCAAGTTCTGTTTCGGAAAGACCACTCTTGGCTGCAGTGATGTAAGCAAGTGCGTGAGTTACCAGTAATCGTCCGTGCTACAATATTTTACTTGATTAAGGTTCATAATTTAACTTTGTTCCTTTAGTTTCTGGTGTATCTACCTGGATTTCGATACGTTCAAACAACTTGAAGATGGAATCCATCACACTAACAGCTAGCTGTGTATCTTGCGGTTTTGAATAACTCTTCCAACGGCAAATCTCGGCAAAGACCAACTTGACAAAGATAGGAAGCGAACATTCAGCCAGAGCGTTGCATACTACACGCCATTGATAGTTGGTGACGTCCCTGTTGGCTGCTGCTAGCCAGCGACGCATGACTTGAGTGGCTAAAGCTTCACCGAGGGATGCTACTTCCAGAAAGCTGTCTTCAGAATCGAGGATACGTCGAAGTAGAAGGTAATCTTGAGATATTGCTTCATCATCCGGTTCGTTTACGCATGAAATTACAATTTTACAATGTTTGGGGATTTTTGAAGGTAGCCATGTGAGCTTATTAGCTCCAGAAGCTCCAGTCATCTGATCAACCGAGTCCAAGAAGACGACCAGAGGCTGCTCAGACGTTCCATAAGTTAGGAGCTGCTTGAAGTGGGCTGTGAGAGGGACCAGATCGTCGGGAATGTCTTCCATGGGAAGCATGAAGTTATACGAGATTTGCTGGCAAAGAGATATCAACATGGGAGTCAATGCTGAAGAGTCTGGAGTTGTGCCCAAGAATCGGAGAATCAACAGTGGTACGGCATCGTTGCGCTCAGCGTGCCAGGGGAAGCACATGGCGGCGCATTTGGCCAAAAGTGAGGTTTTGCCACATCCACCTTTCAAAAATCGCAGTTTCTGAGATATTGCCTTAAACATTGATTACATGTTTTAATTTTCAGACCTGCTCCATATAGGACCAAAGGCATATCGTCATCGCCCATGATATAAGTGTAGCATTTTGCCAAACTTTCTTCCCGGCCGTAGAAGCTACTGACGGAGTTGTTGCAAGCATGGAGATGCTGCAAAATTTCGGTAACGATGACACCTTGAGCTGATGAATCTTCTTTTCTCATGGCTCGGTCGACTAATTTGGTGATATGTTTATAGAAATGACCGAGGAAATGCGTCAAGTATTCTTCATGAGTGTCGGAAGCAAGGCCTTCTCTGCCCATCCATTCAACGGTATACCTGATGCGATAAAATTCATTTTGAAGGCTAAAGTTCAATTTACTAAGATATTTTTTTGATGACACAGGAGGACTCACTTCTGCAAATTGGACGCCTCAAGCTTGCCCACGAGGCGCTCGTCGCGCAAATTGGAGAGAAGACGCGCAGCTTCCGCATCAATAGCTCGGTTGACGATATCAACAAAATTGGACGCCTTCTTGATGTTTTGCAAGTTGATGTTGTTGATGTAGCGAATGTAGCCAAGGCAATGGGCCTTTGTGTTCTCAACATTCAGGATTCCGTTTATGACTTCCCGTTCCGTGACTGTAAATACAATATTGTAGGTTCAGTAGTCCACAAATAAGACATTATTGCTAGGTAGAGTAGTAATAATCGTCGTTTTAAGTTTAAAGTTAGTAAGTAAAGTAGGGGAAAGCTGTAATATTGTTATTAGCTTTATAGCTTACCAGACATAAAGTAGTTGTGCATGTCATCAGCGGACATACTGCCGTTAATGAAACACATGTGCGCTGCCTTCCTGAGCAGCTTTTG
>JAQGBJ010001111.1:0-26629 GCA_034698345.1 Sphaeridia pumilis | reverse complement strand
AAGGAATTCCTTTCTCTTGTTCTCCAGTCTCCAGGTTGGTATCCAAGCAAGGGTCCATGATACAGTTCAAAAGATCTCCACTCTTCTCAAAGGGCTGTAACAAGAGTCATTCAAGAGGAAGAAGCAGAAAAAGAAGATGCTCCTGGAGAAAATATGTACTGTTCTCCAGGATTCGTTTGTATTTATGTACGTAAGGTCCCATTAGGTTTCAGTTGGCGTTAGTGAGACTTGAAACAAGGTGAACGGGGACCAAGGATTTCTGAAAGCTTTGAATTTAAGATCATATGCACGTATACTGTAACGTTGTTTTCGATACAGGGGATGAAACGAGAGAGATGCGGTTTTCGGCTATTAATGATCGAAGAGGGATGAATCCACTGAGAGAACCTGAGCTGAGAACCTTCATATAAAAGCAATGGACAAGGCTTCCAGGCTCGTAGTAGTCTGTTCGGTCGGGGTTGCGGTCGCCGTGTAGAATCCAGCAGGACATTCATGTCCGGCAGACTGAAGTTTTGACAAAAGTTTCGTATTTTGAAAATTGTCCAAATAGAAATTTTGAATCCAGTTCGACAGTAGATTCAATAACAAGTCCTGATCAAAGCCCAAAATCTCCGGTAATCAATAGACAAAGTTGTTTGGAAAAATCCTGGTTGAAACCATTGAATTCCCAATCAAAATCCCGTATAGTTGATTTGGAAGAGAACCCAGTTAGCACAATTTCAAAGTGTGAATAATACAGCAAAGTTTGAGCAATCGACAGGTGGTTGAGAAGGGGGGGAGAAGACCAAAGAGTGATATCGAAAGGGGCGGCGGATAAGCAGATGTGACGACGACTGACTACCCGTTTTCGGCCTTGGGGTTTCCTGTATTGTGTTCTGCACGAAGATCGTCTGTGTGGATCAAGTCCGTGCCAAATAGTTGGGATTGTTGTTGTGTAACGGACAACAACGTGGTTTGATCGACCGTTGGAAACGGAGGCTGTTGAAAGTTGAAGCAACAATCAGACGAGACTTTTGATAGTCCGTTACATGTGCTTTTGAGTTTGACGGAGAAACACATTCGCTATTACTGACTACATTTCACAAGTTCAAGTACAATTAGTTTCAATTACTAGTGAAATTTTATCAAAAAAGTTTGATTGATGGTGCCGAGGACGTGAAAAGTTGGAAATAGAAAAGTTTTGAAATGGTCGAAGTTGCTGACGGAGGAGCTACAATGAAGTTGGAGGTTGAAAGTGGTCCAGCCAGTGTTTTGTCGGTGAGTATCTAAAATTTTCTAATTTCTTGGTTATCTAATCTATAAGTCAAGCCTAAGTGTTTGAAATTCTACTTGTTTGTAAATCGATGTTATTCTGAACGCCAACTAACTTGCAAATGTTTTATGATTACAGACGGCGTTTCAACACGCACTGAAACTGGAGAGTACAACGGAACTAGAAAAGCTACTTAACGCTAGTAATATTAACGCAATGGATGAAACGGGAATGACGTTACTTCACAAGAGTATCTTAGCCAATCGGATTGATTTTGTAAGTTTTACAAGTTTTCAAAAGACAAAAAGACATTCAAAGCCCTAAATTTTAGCAAAATCTAATGATTCCTCGTTTGCTTTTCTAGGTTCGAACGCTAATCAACCTTGGAGCAAACTCAAGACTGTCAACACGCGACGGGTGGACAGCTCTACACCTCGCCGCCTTCTTAGGCTTCAGCGATATTCTCGTCCTACTCCTAACCTTCCATGAATGATTGATTTCTAGTCATCGAATTTCATCAACGCTTGTTGTTGTGTGTATTGTTTGTATGGTGTGAACCTCAAGAATCTGGAGCTACAGACCTGACCACCACTGAAGTCCACAGATAATCAAAGCCTCATCATCTGCAAATGTACATTAGCAAAGCAAGTCTGTGTCTGAATCTATGGAAACATGTATCCAATCGCTACAAGACTCTCATCAATTCGTTAGACGTAAACATACTGATTGTGTTCTAGAGTTTTAGACTGTACAACTATACCATTAGTTCAACTGTTGATTGACAGTCAATCATAAAAGCTATGACTTGTACAGTTTCTACTACTCATTGATTAGTTGTAGACGACTAGCTGCGTCTAGTGCTTACTTTTTAGAGTCTGCAGGTTGTAAGTGGCACTTGCAAAGTGCAGGTGTGTGGGAGGGAGGAGATGCCAATTTTGTTGTTCAGTTTCTCTGTAAATTGTTGTGTACCGCCGCAATGACTCAATCGTGATTCGGGAAATTCGGTTTGATCAATCGTGATATTGGTTTTTTGGTTATGTTTTCAAGGTTCTACAGAGCCTGTGTGTGTGTGATCGTTTGATATGCGTTATATATTAAAAACTAATCAACAACAAGACAGTTCCGACATTTCAAGGGTATCTAGAAGCTTTCACCTTAATTCAGGGCAATCCTTATTCCTTCAAAGTAGTTAATTTCGCACGACTCCATGACAAGTTGTCCGTGGGAACTTGGAATCCGTTGATACTCTGTCGGATCATTTTTCCGCCCAGAAAAACACCCTCTATTAATTTATATAAAAAGTATAAGTTTGAAACATCTTGTTCTGTAATCACCACGATCATCATCGTCATTTGATACTTGTAATTTCCAGATTCTGAGGAGAAAACGTGTTCGTTGTTGGGGTTCCTCAGCAACTTTCTCAGTGTAAATCTAAGTAAACAACTAAACTTTTTCAAGCCTCTTCTTCTTCTCCAAAGATTCCAGAAAAGTGTTCTTTTTTCAAAGTCGTCTCCGTCATTCATGAGATTCATGGTTTTTTTACAAACATGTTTTTGATAAAACGATTCATCTTCAAAAGATTCTTACATGATTTTTCCCACACCAATCTTCGGCGGTGGCACACCAACAACGGCGCGATCAACCAACATTTTGTAATTGCAGTTTAAGTGTTTTTCATGTCTCGGGGCGGCAGAAAAATTGCACAAATGGCGAGACATGATGATCGTTGGAGAACAAACAAGTTGCAATGATGCGTTTGAGGAACAAGATCTTCAGCTCAGTCAGTTGCCGCCGCCGCCATCTTCTTTTTCAAGATTGTTGAAAAGAGCATCTTAAGAAAGAGTGGATTTGTAAGTTGTTTTGGGTCTTCGGTAGGTTCATTCGTGTGGTTGCCCTATCGTGGGAACGTCCTTGCCGCTTTTTCTTTCAAGAGTAATTTCTCATGTTGGGCATATTAATTCAGACCGAGAGTCGTGTTCCAAACAACACTTTCACGTCTCC
Organism: Sphaeridia pumilis; assembly: GCA_034698345.1. Taxonomy (NCBI): domain Eukaryota; kingdom Metazoa; phylum Arthropoda; class Collembola; order Symphypleona; family Sminthurididae; genus Sphaeridia; species Sphaeridia pumilis. The sequence goes on along the minus strand of JAQGBJ010001111.1, from coordinate 23,376 downwards.
CCGCAAACACACACATGTACAAAACATACACTAAAACCTTGGATTTTTCAATGCTCAGGTTCAAGGCTTCCACTAGCTGGACTGACTGAGACAGACAGCAAAACAAACGAGACAATTGAACAACGACAAGAAGAAAAGATAATCAGAACTTGAATTTTTCTAAAGAACATCACTGAACCGAGATGATTTTCAAGAAAATTTTAAGGTACGAGCGAGCGTATAACTGCGGGCGGAAGTACAGTTGCGCCACCTAGCGGAAGGTGCGTTTTCCCTGTGTCGTCTCGCTGTGCGGTTTATGACTTACTTCTTGTTGAGCCTTTCTCTTTTCCATTGCTAATATCCGTGACACCTTCCAAGTCATTTTTACAACAGCCATTTCGCCCATGGTTTCCAAAAGGCCACAAACGTACAATAAGGCTATAAACCTCCGCTGGAGTTGTCTATAACTAAAACGCTGTATGAAACTGTATTGGTTTCCTGTGACCACCTCTAAATTTTTCAACCAAATTTATGGTCCTACAGAAAGAAAAGGTAGAATTCAAGCGAGCTTATGCTACCTGTTGAGAAGCGAAATTTGCCAAAATCCTAACTGACACCTGTTCCAAAAAAAATACTGAAACATTCTGAAAAATTGCCAAGCTAAAAGCATATGAAAAACGACATCTCCTCTCGGATCGAAACAAGTGCTAAAGGGAAAGGGTTAAACGGTCCACTACAAAAGCATTATATCATTCATCATTCCCATACATTAAACCCCATCAACAACAACAACAACCCCAAACATTTTTACATGATAACAAACGCTAGAGAAAAGGACCCGCAAACGGACATTTACACAGGAATTAGTGGATTATTAAGTGAATTTCACCCTTGCCTTTACCATTTATCCGTTTCCATTTGATCCCTTCTTTCCCATGCTTTCTTATGGAATTTCTACATGTATTTCAATGCATTTGTTTGATTCTTTCTTCTTCTTCTTCTTCTTCTTGTTCTTGACAAGCGGGAATTTTTCCCAACAGGTAAAAATGATCTTTTTCCCACACATCTCTCAGCATTATTGGAGGGTTGGTTTTTGGTGGTCATTTTGACCTTGTTCGCTTTCTTTCTTGTTGGGTTCGGAGAGCTTGTTATCACGTTACGGGAAATTAGCTCGTTACAAATGTCCATTGTTAATCATGTGTATTTCGAAACCCACGAGGGGCGGTCAAAGGTGAGAGTGAGAAAGTTGTAGTGTTTTGATGGGATCTCGACGGGCGGGTCATGGATATTTCAAGTGATGACGATGATGATAAAATATCACACTGACAGCTTACAAACTATGACAAACAGATATCAACTCCCACAGACATTGAAACCCATATTTTTGCCATTTTGCCAATCTCAAGACGATATCAAATTTCGCAATGATGAGTAAACCGACACCGGCTGGAGAGACGATTGACTTATGCTGTATATGGTTGAATGAGAAGAATATTTTAAAATTGTAAACGATGAAAAGTATCAAAGCGATGATGATATTCTTTGGCCTCTGCATAAGACGTACATATAGCAACTAGACCTTTCCCACGGTCACTCGAATTCTTGTTACTTACGTCGCCTATTCAATGCGGCTATAATACAAAAGGGCATTTCTTACTATACATTTCTCCTTATGCTATCACAAGAAAAGAGCTTTCTGACTGACTCAGGTCCCACAGTCGGTCGGACTTGTTCTTGGGTCGGTTTTTAAGGTTATTGCAAAACAAGGCTTTTTCCCATCATCATCATCATCGTCTGTGGAAGGAACCTGTTACTTGGTAGCCCCAACAGTCAGGTCGCAAGAAGGGCCCTTTGAAGGACCCTTGAGAAGGGTGAGAAATATATAAGATGAGACTTGAATCGGTTTGTGTTGTTTACTACTACCGTATCAGATTTGGACGAGATTTGTGGACAGCAGTCCAAGTACAACCAAAAGTAATCATCATATTAACCGAGAGGACTTAGGGCTCGAGTGATTGCTGACTTTAAAAGAAGAAAGTGGAAAAGAGACCGAAAAGAAGGGTGGTGGGAAAATGAGGCTGCTGAAGACCCGCCCTGTCCGTACTGTATAAGTAATGGCCAGCAACTCGATATATGGATATGGGTTATACAGACGACGTCGCAAGAATTCAAGTGTCAAAAAGCCTTACTTAATTTATTAGACGACATTTAGAACAAGCTACAATGTTGCCACATCTTCTTAAGAAAGTCTTAATGACTCAAAAGACACTTGAGCACGGAGTCTCTCAGAGAGACTTATCAAGAATCTTAATTAGGAATCTGAACCTGAAGAGGACAAAGAAAAGACTTAAATATCCCATCAAACAATCCCATCAACAACCCCAAACTATTTTGCATTACAACAACCGCAAGTGAAGGACTCAAACGGAAATTTACACAGGAATTAGTGGATTATCAAGTGAATTTCACCCTTGCCTTTACCATTTATCCGGTTCCATTTGATCCCTTTTTTCCCATGCTTTCTTATGGAATTTCTGTACATGTATTTCAATGCATTTGTTTGATTCTTTCTTCTTCTTCTTAAGTTCTTGACAAGCGGGAATTTTTCCCAACAGGTAAAAATGGTCTTAATGCCGTGGAAGAAGCTTATGGACTTGGGTAGTCCGAGAAGGGCAAAAAGACCAGAAGTTAGGTTAGTGTTTATATGAAACGTGTTTAAAAAATCAAGGTAAGTACAGGTAAGTTTCTGGGAAAGGATTCAGAGAAAACAGGTTCTTGAAATGGGTTGAAACAGTTAATATGTCGTGTGGTAGCGAATCATACCATATCTTCATAAAAGCTCATTAGGGCGAGTATCGAATGAAGAAGAAGGGAGAGCTTGCTGAAGGGACGCTCTCCTGTATGAGCGCCGGCACAAACCACGCTCCGTACTCAGGTACGTGATTACCACGTTCAAGTTATACAATTTATTTTGAGGAAAGTCTAATGGGAATGCTAACCTTTAAGCTACCTGCATTTGGCCTGCGGCGATCAAACTTGGCACTTGACCAACAAATACTTGATTATATATTCTTCAAAGGTTCGTTGTTCCTACTTTATTTCAAACGACCTTGTATGGCCATAACCTTTATCAAAGTTTTGTTTCATGACCTCCACAGAGTGCAACTGCTTTTAGTGTTGGGAATCCATACAACTACTGCTTGAACTTTGGCAACCAGCTTTTGCGAACACACATCAATGAAGACGCTCAACGTCTCTAGCTTCCACTATGACAATTGATCAGTTATTGGGGGTCACAGGCAACCTAAGAAATATTTTTGGTTCAGTTGGAAGTCCAAAGAGCTCGTGTCAACATATTTACTTTGACGCTTGTGTGTGAATTGTGTGTCAGCCGGCTAACAACTGCTATGGTGAGTACTGGATCTTGCAGCAGCCTTAAAGAAGGCTAGCAATTAAATAATTTACTAACTAACTGACTACTGGATCATAACTCGCAAGGGAGTCTGAAAATGCATAATATCTTGGTTAGTAATTCTGGTTGTATTTTTGGTTTACAGAAGATGATAGTAGCTTTCTGTTTTTGGTCGTTGTTGGCCTTGTACGCTGGCCTTGACAACTTTACCGACTTGGTACACCTGCTTGCAACCGGCTTTTATCAAGATGAGGACCTGACTGAGCAGGACCTCTGGTGTATCGGTGTCTGCTTCTGGGTCCCTCTCGCTGTAGCCAGCCTTGGGGTCTTGTGGCTCCTTGTCAAGGGGTATGGAATTCTTGTCGACAAAATCCAAGACTTTGAACAAATAATCAGAGTAAGGAATTTAACTTAAGATTGGTCAAATTGAGACTTGAAGCCTAATGAGGATTTTAATGCAGTTTGTATGTTTATTTCAGGAAACTTACGACTTAGAGGAAGACCAACCTTGGCTATAGCTCTTCTCTTCGCGGCTCGTCTCGTCTCGTCTCTTCTCTTCTCGGCTCTTCTCTTCTCGTGTGTTGCCGCAATATGCACCGTTCCCTACACTCAGACGGCGGAAATCTCCAACTCGACCTGTTTATATTTTGTAGGCGAAAATTATTTTTTACGTGTATCGTCGCGCTCCAAAATTTACTTATGTTCTAACTCCGTCTACGATATAGATTTGCGATAAGCTTAAATCAGCTGAAATTCGATTCTTGATTGGCCGTCGTTACTCGCTACTGTCGGTTATAAATTAAAATTAGTTGTCCATTTAAACCATGTGTGTTTTCGTCGAATTTCGTCAAATTTCGTCGATTTTATTAATGTTTTAAGCCGATTTCATTATTTCAAAGAACTTTTCAACTGGCAAAACCAACATCAGTGACAATTAGACCAAGTGTGGGAAAGGCTCTGGACCGTTCGACCTTTGTAATATTTTTTCAGAAACAGGCAGTCCGATTTGGATGATACACCGTTTGATAGCCCCAAGACCGGGCACCTGCAAACTTAAGGCTTACTCGAATTTAAGTGACCCTTCCAGGTCATCGATAATTTTTTCTGGGTATTTAGGTAAAAACGCATAAAAAAGTAACAACTTTTACTGTTGTATGGATAGTCCTGCGTAAAGCAAAGTCACTGAATCAATTCATGGCTTTTGACCTTCCGCTTCACTGAATGTAGATGAAAATAAGATCCTGATTCAACTACCGGGTCAAAAATGGGTCAGCGGTCAACTGAGCAGAACCAGTTTTGGTAATTTGCTCGCCGTATCAAAACATTTCGATAGGGATATAATTATAGGGATAGAGCAAATGCAACAACTAGGGGGTCGACTAGTTATAGCATGCAGACCTGAAACTGTGAGAAGCTAGCTGACTAAATCAACCATGGACTGATTGTGAGAGGGAGCGACGAGCATCACTACCTGTTCAAAGCATGGACCAAAGGGGAGGAAATACCGGTGATTGTCTTCCCACCCAAACCTGCTAGAAAACAGCTATCAGTGCTGGTGCACTATAGCAAAATAGAGTGTGATAGGAGGCAAGGACCATATTTTGATTTTAATCTGTTTATGAGGGACTTGCAAGCTTGTAATGAGGGATTGCCTCACCAGGGGTGGCGCATGTATAGACGTGAGCCTAAATACTTAGAAACTAAGAGTCTCCGGGGAGACCAAATGATTGCAGATTTGCTGATTCCTGAACCGGCGGTTCAGTATATCAAAGCCAGAGATATGAAACTATATAACTTCAGGGGGTACCTGAATTTTAGAGAAACTAAAGGGACTGAGAAAAAACAAGCTATGAATGAGAATCCAGGGCCCTCCGGGAGGGGCGGTCCTGGGGCTCATTAATTAATGGGGTCCAGGGTATCTGAAGGGGATTGCAATGGGGGGGATAGGGGAGACAAGGTCCCGGTGGGGCCTGGCAGACAACAACATCGTCAGCCGGTACCACATTGCAATCTAATTCAGATAAATCTTCATCATAGTGTTGCTGCCTCTGGGACACTCTTAGGGGTACGTGATGCTGTGTTGGGACGCCACTGCCGGGGAGGGGCCTCCCTCCTGGATAAATCATTCATAGCATTAATATAATCACCTTATATTAACAATAATATCGTAGCAGCCTTAGGTAATGTAGATAAGGTTATCTCGTGCCAAGGTGGAAGTAATAATAAAATCAGACGTGTATTTTATTTTAGCAAGTAAAAACATTAATTTTACTATTTTGCCAGAATTTAGTAATAAAGATGCAGTGTTTATTTTAACCAGGTGGTTGAATAAAACAATAGTATTTGGATCCATATAGATGGCATATGATTTAGAGATCCCTCAGACACTTTTACAACAAGTAGCAACATACTGTAAACGCAATGCATACCCATTGGTTATGGGAGCTGATGCTAATGCGCATAGTCTAAGCTGGGGCAGCTCTGACAACAGGCGATGAACTACTGGAAATATTAATAGAAAACGATCTAATCACTGCCAATATTGGCTGGAAGCCTACCTTTATGGTTAGTAACAGACAAGAAGTAATTGATATTACAATAGTGAATGAGGAAGGATAAAAAATTCTTCAAAACTGGGAAGTATTGGAGGAAGAAACTTTATCAGATCACAAATATTTGAGTTTCTCCATGCACTGTCAACCGGAAATCAGCAAAGTCAGACCAATAAGAGCTTTAAAAATTGATGAGTTCAGTGAGGCCATTGAATTTCACTCAGCTGATGCTGTGATGGTAGAATCGCATACAGCTGAAGATATAGATGAACTTCATAAACAAGCTAATGAAATCATTGTCAAGGCGCTGGATAGGGCTTGTCCACTGAAAACTGTGAGAATTAATAAAAGTATATCAAGCTGGTGGACACCTGCTATAGCAAAACTCAGGCAAGAAGCTAGGAAGAGTTGGAATGAATACAGGAGAGGTATTGTTTCCTATGAAGCAAGTTGCAGAACAAGAAATAAACATAGAATTGCAACTAGGGAGGCTAAACAGACATCTTGGAAAGATTTCTGTTCGAATGTAGACTCCATGCTCACAACATCCAAAGTTTATCGGGCATTAGCACAAACAAAACAGAATGTGGATAGAATTAGAATCAATGAGTCAAGTAATACAAACACAATAGAAGATACAATAGATGAGCTGCTTAATAATCACTTTCCGGGAGGAACGATTAACTCAGTATTTTCACATGAGCTTATTTTCTAGTGAATCAAATAGAGCATAGCTTCATGAGCAAAAACATGAAAACGTTGGTTTTGTTTGTTTAAATCTCGGGAGCATTCAACAATGTTAGCAGCCTTGAGATTCTGAAAGAAATGGAATTTCTCAGGATTCCTCATATCATAGTTAATTGGACAAAATACATGCTACTAAACAGGGAGTTGGTAGCAGAAATACAACAAGTAACAGAATCAAAAAGAGTTAGCAATGGTTGTGCTCAAGGTGGAGTACTATCACCATTATTATGGAACATAGCAATGAACAAGATGCTGAGAGAATCCAAAGCCAAATTTCCAATGCTACATATCCAAGCGTATGCGGATGATGTATGTGTCCTTGGTCGTGGCATAGACCAAGAAACGATACTAAGTGATATGAGACTAGCGCTACAACATATCAAAAGATGGTGTGAGTGCTTCAATCTCGAACTAAATGTTAACAGGACTGAATTTATGTGGTTTCATAGATCCAAATGTCCAGCACCTTATTTAAAGTTTGAGAATCAATACCTACAGGCACAGGCTGTGACCAGGTGTTTAGGAGTTCATATACATCAAAAGCTTAACTGGTGCAAACATGTAGACGCCAGAGTTAAGAAATGTAAGTCGGCACTTGCCCTAGTGAAAAGAGCGGTGGCAAAGAACTGGGGCTTGAGTCCACATCTTATGAGATGGGTCTATATACGCATTATCAGTCCAGCGTTACTTTATGCGGCCATGATCTGGGGTCCCAGATCTTCAGCCACTCAAGTTGCTCAGCTACAAAGTGTCCAAAACATAGCAGTCAGGATGATTACTGGTGCTAATAGAACAGCACCAATAAAAGGTCTTGAGATAATGTGCAATCTCTTACCAATGCATGAGGAAATCTGCAAAGTAGCGGTGCTAACATGGCGGAGACTTAAGAACTGTGGTCAAATAAGTAGGATTATACCGGAGGTATCACACATACACAAGTATTCACACAATAGTTAAGAACATGCCAGAGTTTTGGATTAACTCGGACAAGCTAGATAGAATAGAGGACAAAGTAAGAATTGCTTCGAATGCTGAGTTAGAGATCAAATCGAAAAAAGAATGGGAAAAACATCCAAGGATCACTGGAGATTTCCATTTTTCAAATGTCAAAGACTAGTAATGTAATGTGCCTCGGAGTCTTTCAGACCAGCCCTGGCTCTTCGGTTTATCCAAAAAACGGCGCTTGAAAGCTACCAGACCACGCCGACACGTCTGTTTATTGAAAAGTCGGTTTCCATATTGTTTGCAACTTGATTAAATTGCCCAAAATGATTAGTTTTATCAATTTTGAATGTTTCAAATTTTTCAAATTGTTGAAAATTGACTCCATTTTCGTAACAATCAGAGCTTCGGAGCCGGGTCAGAGCCAGAGCCGTGTTTTGACTTTTAAGGCCATCACTATCAAAGACTTTCAATTCACTTCCAAAAACATATCAACAGGAAGGAAGAAGAAGGGGGAGCTTGGAGAAGACCGCTTTCCTGTATGAGCGCCGGCACGAACCACGTTCCCGAGTAGGGTCCGTGCGGTTATCTCGGGTCTGTAGCGCGGTCGGTTCCCGTGGTTGGGATTCCTTTGCCGCTGCTAGAATTCAACTCTATTGTTTCGTATCGATGGCTTCAACGCCGTTTCGCACATTCTCACGGCCTCCGCACGAGCCTTAAGGGTGAGAAAATGGTATGAAAGTTATTTGGGGTTCACACAGGCGAGAAGCAAAGACTGGAACTGGAACCCCTTAACTGGTGTATTTTAACGAAGTCTCCTACTTTTTACTTGTATATTCGTATACCCAAGATGACGATGATCCCTTCATCCTTCCTGTCTTGTGCGGATGTTGATAATATAGGGAAATGCCGGATTGGGTAACGTGGTGCACTTGATTTTTTCCCAAGGATCCTTTCCATAGTGTATCCTTCTTTTTACTCAATTATTATTACATCCCTGTGAGTTCGGATATAAACTAATAAAAGAGACAGGATATGGATCAGGGGCTGATGATGAGATGGATTCATGGGAACGACAAAAATTCAAGCTATATTTATGAAACGTGTGATTTTAATCCAGTAACGGTCGGTTAGAAGGGGGATGATGAGACTTGTTTAGCACGTGGTATTTATTTGGAGGTCGGGCTGGTTGTAGTACCTGTCGTGGAAAGGAGGGCTGGGGGTGAAAGGAGATGGCGACTAGATATCCTTGGTTCCAAAAATTTGGCAAAGTTTTTAAAGTTTTCAAGCACACAAACCCACTAATATCTGTTCTTAAAATTCTTTCGCTCATGGACAAACGGTCTAGACGTGAGAAATCTTACTTGGAGCTAAAAATGTATTGATAGTTGATCCCAAATTTTGTTATAATTTATGACTTTGAACTTGTCTCGTTATGCAGTTTAAATGTCGATTGATCTCTTTTGAAACAAGCGCCTTTTATCATCGTCATCATAATTTTTGAAATGCTTAATTTAAAAGACACACAAGTGTAAACTAGTTCATCTTTCAAAAGGCTTCTGTTTTTATTCTGTATTGATAATCCACCCCTCCAGAGGGTGCTCAGCGCTGTTCAGAACACTAGAGCGCGGGCGGCGCGCTGCGCGCGCCCCCTATCTTACCGGCCTTGGAGCACCTTCAAAGGGTCGGCGGCTAACTGGGGCACATGGTCCACACATTATTGTGTTCATCCCCATGTAATTTATATATGGCAAGAGCAAATACAAACTAGCGGTGGGAACAAAGTGGTCCAGTTTGAAAGGGGGGACTTTTTTGTTGCTTGGGTCGGTGTGTGGAATGAAGCGACCGCGGCTTTTCCCATAGGACTTTTACCAAAAGGAATGCAAGTGAATTATATATCGAATGGTATTTAATGCATTTGGGGTGCTAGTACAAATTGTGGCTCTCACACAGTGCTGGTTCACACGGTGACAAAAAACAAGAAAGAAAGGCGAATAATGATATCCTTATTAGGGCGGGGATGGGTTGAGAGTATCTGGTATTGATTCTGTTGTGAATAGTGAATGAAATAGAATTACATAATTGGAACTAAGATTTGAGAGATGAAGAAGAATCAATGAAGATGTAAAGCGATTTTTTCTTATGTAAGACATCGAGAAGTGATTGTGGTGGGAACCGATTGAATTAGTGCATTCTAGAAGATGTCAAAGTGAAATTGATGACGCCGGATGTTGGGTTGATTTACGGATGAGTACTGATAAAAAGAGTAAATATGATAGAGTTAGGTGCCGTTTAGTGAATTTGCAAATTTAGAGGATTCACGATGTAGCTTGAAGTTGCTGATGTTGCTGATGTTTTAGAGTTAGCGGACGTGGGGTATGGAGTCGGAATATAATTGCAGGAAGAAAAGCCTGGGACTGGGAGAAAGTCATGCGGTTTGTAAAGAATATTTTGAGAATATTTCACATTTGGATGGTTATGGGAACGGAAGTGTGAGAAATACCTGGAATGTTTACCGAGGGAAACAAATTTGACGGGATTCAGAAGCATGTAAAATGTCGGTGAGAATGTTCACAGGTCCATAAGCAAAAGCCTTACTATTACTATTACATGTAGTTTGTGCTTTAGGGTGAGAATAGAATGGGTTATGTAATATGTGAATTTGTGAGGACTAAGGATCACATGGGATTTTTCGTATGGGAGAAAATATTTGCGGAGGTGGGTTCTGGTGAGTCTGGAAGTTGCCGGTTTGAAATATTCTCGTGTGAACTTGTGAATTCTGTTGTGTGCTATATATGATTGAATAGTAATGGCATTTGTCGTTAAAATGTTAGTGAGAAATATGATTTAGAAGGAATGAAAGATCACAATTTTTATAGACACTTAAGTTGCAAAAATACTAGCTGCTGCACGTATAGTTATCCGGAAATTATCTCGATCGAATAAACAGTCCGTAAAAATTAAAGCAATTTTTTGAAAGAACAGCAAACCCTTCAAAAACTATGACAATGATTAAATGGTTGCTACCAGGTCGGTGGGTCTGCAGATGGGCTCGTAGGCGGGTCTGTGAGGGGGCTAGTCGGCGGGTCGGTATTAGGGCTCGTAGGAAGGTCAGTATTTGGGCTTGTCGGCGGGTCTGTATTCGGGCTTGTAGGCGGGTCTGTATTCGGGCTAGTTGGCGGGTCTGTATTGGGGCTTGATGGCGGGTCTGTATTAGGGCTTGTTGGCGGGTCCGTATTCGGGCTTGTAGGCGGGTCTGTATTAGGGCTCGTAGGAAGGTCAGTATTTGGGCTTGTCGGCGGGTCTGTATTCGGGCTTGTCGGTGGTTCTGTGATGGGACTCGTAGGCGGGTCTGTATTCCGGCTTGTAGGCGGGTCTGTATTCGGGCTAGTTGGCGGGTCTGTATTGGGGGTCGTTAGCGGGTCTGTATTCGGGCTTGTAGGCGGGTCTGTTGTAGGGCTCGTAGGCGGGTTCGTATTCGGGCTCGTAGGCGGGTCTGTAATAGGGCTCGTAGGCGGGTCTGTAATAGGGCTCGTAGGCGGGTCTGTAATAGGGCTCGTAGGCGGGTTCGTATTCGGGCTTGTCGGCGGGTCTGTATTCGGGCTTGTAGGCGGGTCTGTTGTAGGGCTCGTTGGCGGGTCAGTATTAGGGCTCGTTGGCGGATCAGTAGACGATGGTTCTGTCGTAACCGTAATTGGCGATGTGGGGTCTGTGAAAACGGCTGTAGTTTCAGTAACAAGCGAAGTCGGACCCATTGTTGTCGTTGTCGGTACAAACACCGGAGGTTCCAACGAACACTTCTTTGTAACCCCATCAAACCGATTATAGATGTCCAGAGCCGGAGTACCCGTTTCGTTATTGTAAAAGGGCACCGGAGCCCCTGTGCAGTTTCCAGGATACAAAACCATAATGCCGTTTATATTCAAGCACCGATAATAGTCATATCGGTCGAACGCATCTATTTTTGTTGAACAAGTAGCACTTTGAAACAGATTTGTGAATCTGGCCAACTTTTGAGGGGTTGCAGCTATCCCACGATGTTATTTCTAAAATCAGATCAAAACTCTCAATAACACAGTATTCTTTTCGTCACTTTTACTTCGAGTTAGCTATAAGCTCTCCAACTTACTATGCTTGCAAAATATTCCACAATCCATATCCTGAGCCTGAACCGCCCAGAAATATACAATTGAAGCAAAGGCAAAATACACCTGTAATTTGACAAAATTTTAAATCCACATGTCGTTCAACACACTTTTCAATAATTCATGACGTTCTTTTTACTTACAAGAAATTTTAAATCCATTTTCAGTTAGTTGTTGATCGACACCACAGAAATAAAATATTTTCAGTCTTCAATCTATGATCAAACTGAACTGTTTTATTAGCAAAACTTCACACCGGTCAACCAACAAAAACATACAATAAAAATATCAATCAGATACTTACAAATTTACAAACAAACATTTTTAATCTCTACAAGATAAACTTTATTTAGGTTAACTGACGCTTCTAAAAACAATTCGCAAAATTCGCAAACGTTCAAACTGTAAATATTTGTTCTTCTCCTCATTTACTCGTTGAGATTACTGCAACTGGTTGCAATGGCCGATTCCGACGAATGCAGAACGCTGACGCCGCTATCGGAACTTGATGACAGGCTTTGATTCCTGGATTCCTGGAAATTGGTAAAAATACACGTTGAGTCATGAGTCATCATCATGCAAGATTCCGGATTTGGATTTTTAGGTCAAATTCTCGTAGATTCCATTAATCGTCATCAGATCATCATCTTGTAGTTTTATAGATTTCGGGCTTACACTAGACGCATGCGTGTCTAACAAATAATCCAAAGTCAAACAAAGCTCCGTGAAGGTCGGCCGGTCTGTGGGGTCATATCTCCAGCATTCGCGCATGACTTCGCGGTACCTGTAACCACAAATTCGGATCAACATTTTGAAATCCCCGCGAAATTCAAAATATCTGCTTCCGGATTACAATTCCATGGACGCCAAATCCGGTTTATGATTCCGCATCCCATTCTTCAACCGCTGGACAAACTCCATCCCACAGCTCAAACCAGGATAAGGCCTCGCGCCCAATGAAAAAATCTCCCAAACTGTAACTCCAAAAGACCACACATCGCTCTGAACCGAAAAGGCAAAATCCAAGAGCGCTTCAGGAGCCATCCAAGCCCAAGGCAACGGAGTCGACTGCCCGTCCTTTAGCATGTAGATTTTGTAATTTCGAAGTCTTCGGCTGAATCCAAAGTCGCAGATCTTTGCTCGCTTGTCGCCAGTAAGAAGGACGTTTCGGGTTGCAAGATCCGCATGGATGACCTGTTCAAAATTTGAAAACTTTTTTTAGTAAAACGATTAGGTCAAAGGTCAATTTTGCTTACCTTCTTCTCGCTTAGATAGCTCATTCCATTGGCGATTTGGTAGCACCATTTGTAGAGGTCGGGAACGGTCAAAGGGCACGGGTCGGATTTGTTGAAATTTGGGTCTGTGAAACTGGAAAGGGTTAGGTTAGGTTAGGTTAACATGGAGTTTGAAGTTGGAGTTGCTCATATAAGAAGTGCGAAAACTGGTACTTACGCCAAACGAGTATAGGGCGATGGAATGCTATTGATCCCTTCGAGGAAGTAGCGGTTTCGTTGTAAGTAGCTTTCCAAGCTCCCCAGAGAACAGTACTCCAGGAAGACCATCACGTTTCCTGAAGAAATGGTTGAAGTTTTAGGTTAGGTTAGGTTAGGTTAGTTTAGGTTAGTTTACCACTGAAGTACTTCGAAGGCTCTTGACTTACCTTGTCGAAGTTGAGAAGTGTAGGCTCCAACCAACTGGACGATGTTTTCATGGGAGCCCAAATGAATCTGGATTTTAAGCTCCGCTAAAAGTCCCTTGACCAACAGTTTGTCTCGACGGTTCTTAACAGTTTTGATACCAACTGGGCGGTCGCCGACGAAGCCGCTGTAGACTATTCCGAATTCGCCTTGGCCGAGTATACGTTCAGAGTCTATGAAAAATTCTATAGATTTTAGCTATACTTCAGGCAACTTTGGAGTCAAGTACTTTGAAGCTAACCCAATTTAAAGTTTTTAATATCGATTTCGTATCGCTGGTCATAGGGAAGATTGCTACCGCCATCGTGAAGTCCGTTATGAAGCGAGACGTACGGATTGCCTTTGTGGAACTCGCGGATTTCGCTTCGAGTGAAGTACCACTGAAGTGTATAGTAATTTTATTAGATTCCGGCGAAGCTTTCTAGACTTTCTAGAAATTGATCGGAGACTGACCTGGTTCTTCGTTCGATATTTGCTATACAAAACGAGGATGACGACAAGAAGTACAAAAATTGCGATGACGCAGATCATGTAACCTCCAGTAACCGAAATGTACTCTTCGCCTGAAAAAATTGAAACCAAGTACTTCAGAAACCATTAAGTTTTAGATTTAAAAAAAATTATAAAAAAAGTACCTTCGATGCTGAAGGTCAAAGTGTCAGTCTGCCACAGGTCGAGGTTCCAATAGGCTGCCGAGCACGCTAAGTGCACAAGGTCCCACGTGGCTTCGAGCGTGTAGTTTTGAAACTCGCCTTCGAAGTTGTAGGCCATTGTGTCTAAAAATCCAAGAATTGGAACCATTGAAGCCTATATTTTAGGGCTAGAGAATCTGAATTTTTGAAAATTTTTTGAACTTACAACTTCGCTTTGTACTGTTTGTGTAGGCCAACTCCCAAACGATAGTCCGGCCCATGGTAAAAGTATCGATGCGACAGCTGAAAATATACTGGCGACCTGCAATCAACTTGGTGTTTTGGGTCGAAGTTTTGGATCGGGCATCGTCGTAAGGATCAATGATAATCGTGTCTCCGCCGCTGATCAATTTCAACTGGACATGGGCTTCTGGGGGTGGCGAAGTGTGCTGAAGTTCGGCGTAGGGAGTGTCGAATTCGAGGTCGTAGATTTTGCCGTTCAAGGCTAAGGCATAGGCTCGTATTTTGTTGTAGGTGGCGCCAGAGCCGCAGTAATAGGTTCCGACCATTGAAGCGCCGAGAATCTTGAGTTCGTGTGTGGTGTTGGCGCGGCTGACGCGCTTTGTTTGAACGCTGTAGCTTTTGTTGTAATAGTCCTGAAAAATTGAAAATTTTTGAAATTTGGAAATTTTGGAAAGTGTATTTGAAGCTGAAATGCGGTTGCGTACAGGCAGGACAAACTCGCTTCGAAGTCGAATTTCTGCGGGGTTCCCATAATCGATGGTCGCCAAAACTGATTCTCGACTGTTGGGGTCAGGGGTCACAATGACGCAAGTAATGTTTACGGTCACCGGGTTCAAGTCAAGTGGGTTGGGTTCGATGTTGACGGGGGGTTGGGGGTTCCGAGATGGTATTTGGGGAATTGCGTCGAAGCCGAAAAGGTTTTCGGGGTCTGGAAAAAACGGGTCAGGTCAGGGGTCAATTTTACTCTTCGAAAAAAATT
The DNA here is from genome assembly GCA_034698345.1 of Sphaeridia pumilis. Taxonomy (NCBI): domain Eukaryota; kingdom Metazoa; phylum Arthropoda; class Collembola; order Symphypleona; family Sminthurididae; genus Sphaeridia; species Sphaeridia pumilis. The sequence continues at coordinate 8,267 of JAQGBJ010001111.1, read as the reverse complement.
GAAGCTGGAATCTATATTTTGAAGGTGGTACCTGACCCCGGATACGACATGTTTAAACGGTGCTCGCCAATGCTACACTGGAACCGCCAAGTGGTCATTCCGAAGGTCGTGGGTACCACTTGGAAAATGACGAGGTCACGTTGGGATTCTACAGGGATGTTGAAGCCTTCGCGGGGGTTGAATTCGCCATTTGACACTGGCAACAGCTTCTAAGGTCAAGTACAGGTTTAAAAAAGTCATCTTTGAAGTTCGAAGGTCTCAAAATCAACGAAGTACCAATTGCGTACCTCTTCGTGAATCCTATACAGTGTCACAATGGCATTGTAATGCGAAGGCCTGCAGGGGATCATGATCCTGTTGGACGAAACTTCGTAAGGCTTCGTGGCGTTGTTGTGCATGAGGCGAGGTTCCACTTGGGGTTCTGGGGGTACATCGAATATTTTTGAAGTTGTACTTCGTTTCAAACACTTGTGATTCCCCAATCTATCAACTCACCTTCTAAAAACATGTAGACTCCGAATTCCTGCTTCTTCAAATCGCCATGCATCCCGCGAACTAGGAAAAGCCCAGTTCGAGGGTACTTGATCAACGGAAGTGCTGGTACCACAGCAGTCGTCGAATTGTTCATTGAAGTTCCGAAGGAAGAGCTATTATTGGCAACTTTTTTGATTTTCTCATCCAAGTAGAACTTGTGTAAAGCTTTGTTGCTGTAAACATCGATTTTCATGTGGTACGTCTTGGGCTGCGTTTGAGGTACGCAGCCTTGACAGTATGGCGTTTGGATTTGGGTCCAAAATAGTATTTTTATGGCTTCTGTCGGCTGAAAATTTCAAAAACTTTTAATTTTCTCGCTCTTTTCATATACCAAAGATTGAAAAATGTAAGAAGTACTTGGAATCCATTGTAGTCAAAATCCAGATTGAAGCTCGCTTGGCAGTTGAGGGTCAGCACTATATATTTCAAAAATTTCAGTTCAATTTTTTTTATTTTTGCAACTTTTCAAAAAATATCAAAATGTCGCTTACCGTCATATTCACCAACGATTCTCAAAACTCTGTTCGGAAACGACGAAATGCATTCGACTTCCAAATTATCGTCCGAAGCGCCGCTGCTCAGGTGCACGTCGCAGTCGATGCGCGGATGAGGTACCAGGCACGACCGAATTATTTCGTAGTTTCGGTGGCGCTGAGTTTCAGATGGCGCTGCTGTAGTGTTTGTTGTTTCAAGGGAATTTTCAGTTGGTGTTGTTGTGATTGGTACTTCTGTTACATTTTGAAATTCACTACTGCTTTCAGATTGGGCAGTCACTCCACAGTCTTTGCTGGCGCTCAAGATAGTGCAAATCACCAGCACGTTTTTCAGCGCTGCGCGCGCGCTGCGCTTAGTTTTTTTAAAGCAAGTTTTCTCCATATTTTTTTCAAAATATCACAAATCAACTCATATTTTTTGACGCTTGAAATATCCTCCTATAAATTTTTTGTTGAAGAACTGAACTGGTCTCCAAATCGGACAACACAAAGAACAATTGCTCTGCTCATGTAACTGACAATTCGTCAGTCAATTAGCACTCTGTCGTCCGAGTCAACCGAAGGTCAAAAAGAAGCGTCATTTACTTCTTCTCCTGGTAACGTTGTTGTCTCTAGAAGCGCAAGCGTTCGTCAACACGCTCAACGACGACGCTTCTGCAACACTTTTGATGAACAGCGGAAAGTCCTGTCCATTTGATTAGCATTGAAAAATCCAAGGAAGGAAGAACAAGTTCAAGTTTGGAGAGCCGAACATAAAACACCTGGTTTGGCTGTCAAAATCACGACAAAATTTACACTTGATTGTGAACTGATGAGAAAATCCCAAGTAACTGAAGTAACAGAAACGTTACTTGCCGATGATGTAATTTTCAAAACACTTGAATGATCAAATTTACTTGTTGGCACTGTTCCTATACTCAGGTAACTGAAATGTCCATTAAAAAATCTGTGAGTAACAGAGCGAGCTTTACGTACTTCAGCGACGACTAAAAATACGAGTTAACAAAGGAGACAGATGCTCATGCAGCTCAGCTCATTTGGTAGTCAATAAGTTTAGCACTTTTGAAAACAAACATTATACACAGGAGAGAGAATTGGCAGTTCGCAAGCCATAACTCTGTTTGCAGTTTGCGAATTTCAGACACTGATAAAAATGTCAACAGTGGGCAACTGGGCAAATTGACTTCAGACTTGAGATAAAGTTTGGGTGTTTGCCGAAATTTGAGTCATTCAGACAGAGACAGGTCCAGCAAATTTGGAGCACAAGAGATAATAGATCAGTAAATGAAAATACAAAGTTTTAGAGAATTTTTTCCATGAGCTGATGACTCATATATAAACCGGAATGAAAACAAAAATCGTTAATATTGTCTGTATTTAAATGTTAAATGGCAAACGAAAAGCCTGCCTGAAGTAAAATGGCTGATGTTGTACGACGTTGTTGGAGAGGCCGGAACTGACTGAAACTAAATATTCTGAACAGGTGTAAGTTTGAGGTACAAAGCGCACAAATACATTTACATTGTCATATATGGATAGTCGATATTAACGAACGATAAATTGACACAAATCTTCTGGAAGAAACAAAGCAGGGTTTGGAAAATACACAACCGACATAATGTACAAGTATACGGTAGAATCCTGAGTCTATAATAATTTCCTGCTGCTCTGCTTAATGACACTTTTATCACCTGGTGAACTGACTGTCGTGAATGACGTTGTTGAAGCTAATTGACTTAATGAAATCCCTGAAGCTGAAAATGTTTGTATGTTGTATGTACGTATTAGAGATGTGTTCATTAACATTAAAAGACTTCAGTGGCAAAATAATGCGGGGATCGATAACGGATGCGGGATGTGGAATATTTTTGTGCAGATATTTTTATTTTGAAACTAACTATTAATATGTGGAGTCAGAGACACAAATGAAAAATACACGGGAACGTGAGGCAATATCAAAAAGCACATTTTGTTAAATTAAAAAGTTCAAAAAGAAAAACAGCAAAAAGTCAACAGCACCCGGGATTCCCAAGCGGTCACCCATCCAAGTACTAACCGGGCCCGACGTTGCTTAACTTCAGTGATCGGACGAGAACTGGTGCTTTCAACGTGGTATGGCCGTTGACGAATGAAGATGAATTTTGCTAGTACTCATCTCTTTTGGTGCCGTAAGAAATACATTGAAGGTACATATTGCATGATTCGCTTGCATCTTTTCCCTCAACTTTTTCATCAGATTTCTTTGTATAGTTGGATATGTTTTAGATTATCAAGCAACAATTTCAAAAAAATATTTTCGAACTCACAAGACACTTCCGACAAGCTAAAGCATTAATTTTGTCATATCGAAAATGTAAGAACCGTGTAAAAGGTCTTCAAGAACCACAAGATGGCGCTCGTGACTTAATCTTGATCACCTTCGAAGTTGCGAACCTTTAAAAATAGTGGTCAACTCTGAAGTTCAGACTCTGAACTTGTTATGTGCAAAACTTCATTTAATTTTGGTTATTCGCAAACAAGGCTTCTATTTGTGATTGGCAACGCAGCGCCATCTTTCGTGCAACTTCAGAGTTAGTTTCGCGTTCTCTTTGTTTAAACGAAACGAACGATAGAGTTATTTTCATTGCTTCAACGTTTCCAAAATGCAATATATACAAATGTCTTCGAAAATCATATATTTTGTCACGCTTCTGGCTTCATTCTTTTTTGCCTAAAAATGAATTCAAAACAACGTTTATTAGACAACTTATCAAATCCGATCGTTGCTATCATTCTGTTCCAGTAGTTAATGGATTCAAACATCGGCCTAAAAATTTTTCTTTCCAGGCAAAAATTCTCCCATCAAGCTCCGATAGCGGCATCAGCGTCCTGCATTTGTCCTAATCTAAAATTGCAACCAGTTGCAGTTAACCTAAATATAAACTGATTTGATATCTCCTCCATTGTGAACTGAACCATTGCTCATTTTCCCCAGTATAAAAGCTCTGAACGGCTATCACTCCAGTGCTCCAGTGTAGGAATTGCTTTCTGGACTCTTCACAATTTGTTTCTACAAGTACGTACGACAAAAGTTCTTCTGCGATGGGCATCAAGTTTTTTGTAAGTTATTTCTAAAACTTTTTTCTAAAAAAATTTCTTGTGTAGGTTTTTCAAATATTTTATTACAAAATTTCAGGTAATTTTCGCTGCAGCGGCATCGATGGCTCTTATTTTGTCTGTCTTTGCCCAAGAAGAGTGTGGCGAGTTTTGTACGCACGGTAAGCAACAAATTTTTCACCAAAGCCATTTAATTGTACTGACTTCCACCTGGATTCCAGACATCGAAACTTTTGGAACCTGGGACAGCTGCAACCCTTCCAAAGTCAACCAAATCCACAAATCCGTCTCCAAGTGCTACGTGTATAAAGCTAACGAGACTGCGACCACGTGGCGCTGCATCAGCCGGTACGACTTCTACCGATGTTCCAACATCAACGGCGTTATCATCTTGTACCCCGGAAACTGTACAGCGCCTCCGGTTCCAATCTACGTCTTCGACAATATGACCGACACTTGGGCGCTGGACGTCTTCAACCGATTTGATGACGCCACAAAGACGTGCCGGTTGGAGCCTCCAGTGTTCGTTCCATCAACTACTACAACAATGGTTCCGACGTCTACCAGTTCCTCAAGTTCCACTTCGGAACAGGAACCCAGGTCGCCGCCAGGTGGCGCAGTTTCTATCGTTAAGTTCTTAAGTGGTTTATTTTATAATTAGCAATGAACTTCGAGATCCGAAAACTAACTATAGTCGTCAATTCAGCTCTAGAACTTGAAACAAGGCTAAGGCTTTGCAACGGCTGTTAACAACGAAATGATTAATTGCACTTTATCCTTGTACTGCCTTTTGGGGCTAATTCAAAGCCAAAACTTTGAATTGGCTTTAATATAATTCATATCTCTGCATGAAGTCCTATTAAACACGTGTTCATAAAAGTGTGTGATGCATTTTGATTCTCAAGCAAACAAATAAAAGCTATTCATTTCACAACTTAACCCTTTTCAATGCTGATCTTGAAAGCCTTGCACTTTTTTGCATGCATTAATTTTGCAAAGTGAAACCTCTTGTTCCCTTCTCGATTGGATCAATTTTCTTAAACCAAATTGGCAAAAATTCCACACTCTCAAATGCATACAAAAAGATATCTTTGAAACGGCTCGTTACCCAAAAAACATAGGTAACTTAGGCCAGGTGTGAAAATAAAATCTGTTCAACTCTTTGAAAAGTATATGAATAAATATTATACACAGGATTCACTTTCGCCGCTTATATGACTTGCCATTTTTCTCTATGTACAAATTAGCAGTTTGAACGAGGGTCTTTGCTCGTTATGCTCTTTTGAATGGCTTAAGCCCTTGAAAAGCACAAGTGCTAATTGGTTAAAGGTGAAACTTGCAAGTGGTGTTGACTCAAGCTAGTCGAAAGATTCTCGCCAAATAAAGACATCCTTGGCGTAGAGATAAACTTGGATTTTTCGTTAATCTCCTTGGAAATTGGTTGTATAGCAGCTTTGGCTTAAAAATCTATCGTGACTTGGCCGCACGGATCAGAAGAGCTGAGAGCTTCAACGAAAAACGTAAACAACGGCGAATTTTTCGCAAAACGGTACTACTCACTTGGGTAACGTTAAACTGTGTATATTCGTTGGCTTATGTGAGATACGCGAGTTGATTTCAACAATGGTCGTTACGCCAACTGGGCAGATCAACCGCAAGGTATTTGGAGCTTGACAGCTGTGCATGTTGAAGACGGTTGAGCGCAGCGTTGGCAGCGCAGCGTCGAGCGCAGCGTCTTCTTCTTAGCTTAGAATTTAATGGCAATGGAAATCAGCGCTGTTAAACCGTGGGGTCATTTTAAGCGTTGCGGTTAGTCGAAACTCCAAGATTGACAGACGCTGCAAAATCCGTACATGGTCTTGATTCTTCTTCGAAGTCTTTGGAGTAATTTCGATGTTGTCAATGCAACAAAAGAAACGGTTGAATTGAAAGAAGACGTGAGGATATTTTTGGGTCGTTTCGCTCTACTATTCCAGTATTGAAAAGTATTGAAAAGACGTGTGAGGATATTGCGGTCTTCGTACTTCGCTTTGGCTTTGAAAATTGCCACCTGCAACTGTAAGTTTTAAACGATAGAGAAATCAGTATTCCGAACTATGTATTTTTAAAACACCTGAGCATAGTATTTTTCTGAATCCATTAACCCAAATGCGTGGGCGGGCGGGCGGTTCAGGCGTGTGGACCGCAGGAGATCTGAAGTACAATTTTGGTACCGCTGCCTGCCGAGGTCTTTGCGTGAGCACACATATGGAATTAAAAATGGAATTAGAAATCGAGAGCAGGATATAATTTATAATTTATTCCTGGCGTTGTGTATTGTGTGGCCTTTTTTAAGTTTTTTGAATTTGAAAATTGCATGTGTATTATATTTCAATTGTGCAGCTTTTGGAGAAGAAATTTTGCAAGAAAAAGTATATTTTTCAGGTTTGAAAGGTGGAAAGTTGTAATAAAGTGAGTAACGTTAAAACGTTGCCGCAGTCTTCTTCTTCTCCTCTGCCTCACAACGATGCCGACTCACCTGAAGAAAACAAGCAACGAAACGAAACGACGATGCAGGAGCAGCCTTTCTTCCTTATGGCTTATATACGCTTTTTGTATTTACCTGTCGCTCTTGCAGCTCGAAGCGTTATTATCGCAGTACAGGTGCTCGGATCAAGACACACGTTTGCTGCTGCTGTCAGTCCGTTAGTTTTAAATTTTACGTGTTCAAAAGCGTCGTTTTTGCAGCTTGAGCCTTCGTGTTTTACGTTATTGCGGGGAACTGCTAATCGTTATTCGTGCTGGTTTTTTACATGTACTTTTAGCTGGTACAGTTTTTCGGAATCGTAAAATGTTTTCGACTGAAAGTTGGTTTGTAAAGGCTTATGGATTTTGGCGACATCTCGATTAAGCTGTGTGCGCATGACTTTGTGTTCTGTGCTTCGAAACGCTTCTTCTTGAAATACCAAGAACTGCTGCAGGATAACTTGAATTTGTGCGATTAATACGAGGCGTGACCTCAAGTATTGGCAGTTTTGGGTACAATTTCTGCCGTAATGTCAATTTTGGCCTGGAACTTGTAAAAGGCAAAATGTTATAATTGAAGTTCACAGTCAGTTTTAAAGAGTGTTCGAGTGATGACTTGATGACATTATGAAAAGTTGGTGCTAAACTTTGTTACAAAAGGTGTGACCAAAAAGTATTGTTCCAAGTGGCATAATTTTGGAAAGGATCAAAATGCAGCACGTAAGTAAATACTGAAGAACAAGATAACTATCGATGAGTTCCCTAAACTTAGTCCTCTGCACAAACGGCATTAAAGTCTAACAAACATTTTTCATGGAATATTAGTATTCTAAAAAATTCAGAAAAATAGCCTACAATTGTTGATTATTGTTGAAATTTTTATTTTAGCATCTGAAAAATAAGCGTATTTTCTTGGTAGTCGAGTAGCGAATTAGGCGCATAAAGCAAAATGAATTGTTTGTTCTGGGTGTGTGTTTTGCGATTTGACTTGCTGAATAATCATAATCATTAGAAAACCATATAATTTACCGTGCAATTTCCTCATATGAGTGACATTATGTATAGTATATATAATTCTTGAAATGTTTGAAACGTTGAAAACATCCAGTTTCAGAAAAGAAATCGATGGTTTGTTGTATATCAAGCTTGAAAAAAAGCATGTTAATTTTGTACTGGTTTAGTGCCGTTTGAAATATAGTTTGAACAAAAACACTTACGTTCAGCTCGTTCCTCTTTGTTCCAGTTATTCACAAAGTTGACAATAAATTAGTCCTATAGTTTGTGTACCGTGGCTTGCCAATAATTTCTCACAAAAACAGATGCAGCAGACAGCGGCAAAAATAAACACAATCACTATTTTAATTGCTGCAACTTGCAACTAACTGCTTTACAAGCTAGCAGAATCTGAATCCATCTCGTTAGCTAAAACACTATAAACAGACAATCAATTCCCACACAAATCATAACCTTGTCTCGACACAATTACCTGTAATTAAACATTACTTGAACAGCTAATTCAACTCAATTCTTCCTGTCGTATACTTTTCCCACACAAATAAATATTTCTGAAGGCGATGAGAAGGAAGAAATTATATAACAAGTTAATTGTTCTCCATAAGCATTAACATTTAAAAACAT
>JAQGBJ010001110.1:0-26630 GCA_034698345.1 Sphaeridia pumilis | reverse complement strand
GCCAATGTAACGTTATTTTTATATATAAAGAGAAAGGAGGGAAATTCGGGGATGAGCGCAGTGAAAGCGCTAGGCGTTGTACATTCGAAGCACAGGGAAAGTTGAGACTGCAAAGGAGGGAAGAGGAGTCAGTGTGTGCCTTGACGTTGTTGAAGTGAGGAGTGGCGTAGAGCGCGCGCTGTTATATAGTCCGTTTTTGGTGTTTGTGTGTACATAGCGAGAAAATTGTGTGTATAGAAATTTGGCAAATAATATTTTTCACAAATCGAGTGTTGGTGTTAGTGAGAAAAGCTGGCCTTTTAAGTGGAATTAGTGTCGGATATATCAGAGTGAAGCACAAGCACTTGGCGAGAATCTTCTCGAGAGCTGTGGAAGCGATTCAGAAATTGAGGTAGGCTACAAGAAATTTTGACTATTCATCGGATTAATAGTTCAAGTGTCTCTGTAGAACAGGAGCGACGACGCCTATATACTTTTCATTTTATAAATCCATTCAAGACTCTCATGTTATAGTGCACATAGTGTAGATTTTTAGTTTTATGATTAAAAGTGTATGTAATTTACAGGTGAATTTGATCAGTAAAGAGTCCAGTAAACAAAACCGACTTCAGAATGCCGCCGCCACCGCCAGCACCGGAACCAGTTCCCATGACGGAACTCGAAGAACTCCAGTTCAAGGCGAACAAGACGACAGATGATGTAAGCATTTATAACCAAAGTACCGAAGGCTATGATTACTATATTCTAAATTGTTGAAAACATCTATCGCGTCGAAAATGCGGAAGTATATCTTGAAAAGCCATAGAAAAAGGAAAAAGAGCCATAGAGTTGATCCGTGAAACGTAGTTAATCAATGGTTGATGCTTGGATTGATTCACTGATTCCTCTATTGTTTTTGCGGTTAAAGAGCGGAATCCGCGGATTAATCCGGATTAAATTATAGCAGATTTCCCCTATTTAGCTTCATAGAAAATATTATTGAACAAGGCTTTGCTGGGGTGAAAAAATATGTGGGCTAATAATAATAACATGATTGTTTGATTTCAGTCGCTGGACAGCACAAGGCGAATGATGGCCCTTTGTGAGGAGGTAAGGAGAAAAAGAGTAGTTTTAAATGACACTTGAAAAGAAGGCTTGACCTTGTTTTATAGCAATTAATATTAATTAACCCTTGACATTTTTCAGACGAAAGAAGCTGGAATCAAGACCCTCGTCGCATTGGACGATCAAGGAGGTAAGAACAAGTCGCTAATTTTGTTTACATTGTTTTCCAAGTTGCTAACAACAACTTCAAACAAGCCTTTGCGACAAGGCCAAAAAAATGTGCTAGCAGACATTATAGCTCAGCAAAAACGGAGACAAATTAGGAAGCGAAAGCAAGTAAAAGTTGGAAGCTTAATAGAATTCTAGGAAAACAGCATTACAATTTCTAGGTAAACAAACAAGAAAGCAGAAAGGGTAAACGAATTACTCGACGTAATTTACGGTACAAACTTGAAAGAAAACGCCGAACATGGAGCTTGAAGCATGCTGAAAAAGCAGTACTTTTTGCCCGCCAATTATGCAAGGTTCTTTGAAGTCTGACAGACTGAGAGAGTTTGATCGCAGATAGCGCGCAGGAGCTTAACGGCTTGATTAAATTAAATTGTATTGAAAAAAGGATAACAACGAAACGAAATTGGTAAACAGAAAGAACAAATACACGTAAAATTACTCGGAACCAAGGTTGGGATTAGAACTGAAAAAGTAAGACAGGTCACCAAATATATACAATGTTTAAGTAAGGAAGATGAAAAAAGTTGAAGACAATTTGGTGACGAGTTGGCTATATGGTTTTGGTGAAAGTTATGAATTTCCTTTGGGAAACCTGGAACATGACAGGAGAAAGTTGAGCAAAGTTTGTTTCTTCAAAGTCTGGCTGAAGCTTAACGCGAGCTTGAGAAGGCTCCTAGAACGTAGGCTATAATCTGGCCTTTGTTCGGATTTGGCGACTGGTGAAAGCTGTCTGATATGAGCTTCTTATGTAGTTTTGACATTGATTTGACGATACCTTGTTTCCTTTCAGAACAACTGGAAAACATTGAAAAGGGGCTGACCAAGATCCACGAAGATATGAAAGAAGCCGAGAAGATGTTGACGGGATTAGAGAAATCGATATTCTGGTACGTCTTCTGTGAATGCTGTGGTACCTGCGAACTTCCATGTAACAAGTAAGTTGTATTTATGAAACAAGTGAATTTTGCAAACCTCTATATACACGTTGTGACTATCAAATGCCTCCTGCTCCTTGTTGTTGGCGGCGTAATGGAAAGTACAGGAGGGAAAGTTGCGAAAATAGAACGGAATAATAGCAGCTATTGCTAGAGCTCTTTAATAATGCAAGAAACAAGAATGTGTCGTAATGGATGTGGCGGTGGATTTCGAGCATGGAAATAAACTTTGCAAAATGCCCATCATCACAGCAACATGAATCTTTGATGGTTACAGAAAGTCAGACAAGAACGATGATAAAGCATGGAAGAAGGACGACGATGGCGTCGTCAGTAGCCAACCGCAGCGCAAGGACGGACCTCAGCTCATGGCTTACGGAGGATACATTGGAAAGTAAGTGGACTTCGGAGGACCTGAAAAATGGTCGAATATATTGACTAATCGCTGCTTTTGATGACAGGATCACGAACGATGCCCGCGAAGAAGAAATGGAAGGCAACATGGAACAGATCAACAACATGGTCGGCAACATTCGAAACATGGCCCTTGACATGGGTGGCGAGATTGAAAGTCAGAACAGGCAGTTGGATCGGATCAACCTCAAGGTAACGCTGAAATTCATAAGAGTTTTCAAAGTTACTACACAACGCTTCAACTGAATATTATTATGGTTACAGGCGGGATCCAACGAAGATCGGCTCAAGACGGCCAACGAAAGGGCTGGGAAACTGCTACAGTAATGTGGCTGTCGTCAACGTTGACATTGCTAAAGCTTGCTACTTCTTCAAGAGGCACAAGTACAGGAACATAAGAAGACGCGCTAAGAATCCAAAGCGGCCTCTCAAGATTCGACTGTAAATGTTGTCTGTCAATGTCATTGGTGTTGTTGAGTGTTGTCCGTGTTTTCCTGTCGATTATTTAAGAGAAGATTATACTATGACGATACTATAAGTAGACGTTAAGACAATTGTATTATAACAAATGTGCTAGAGTTAGATGGAAGCTTGGAGGAAAAGTAGTTTAGATAGTTGTGAGAAGCTTAGTGCTCTTCTTCTTAACCTATATCCTAATGCACGTATACATTTCAATGGTTACCTAAAAGTGGATTCAGCTGCTTATGTTAGAGTGAGAAAGTACCTTTTGACAACTACCAGGACCTTATTGTGAATTATCCAAGGATATAAAAATACCGCCTTTAGACTTTAGAACTCAAAGGTTGTACTTTACGCCTGGAGCGGCATCTACAGTGTCTTGCGGCATTTACAAGCTCAAGGAACATCTGAAAAACGGGTACGGGCAGATGCCAGATGAGCCGTTGGACAAGTGTAGTTTAGAAACACATAATACGTTGGGCTAGTCCCGATCAAAGCAATATGTTAAATGACAAGGGCAGCTACCTATGAACCTGTTTACCTACCTACCTGGTCAGCACATAATCCTTAGATGTACTTACAAAATATGTAGAAGTTAGACATTATAGGAGATAAAAGATACTGTAGTGAGTAGGTATTATATTCACAGTGATATTCAACTCACGCTCACACAAAGTATAAGAGTAACATTTTTGTTGCGACATAATAACATGATATTTACGTAACGTTAAATCCTAATTTCGGATAATTTTATAGCTGATGACAGCATTATTAACTTAGAGCTATGTAGAGCTTGTTGTCACAAGCTTCATATGCTGGGTTCCAAACAGAATTATGTCGTATACAAACAGTACTGGTTGATACAGTGCTGAATGTTTAAAATTGATTCAAAACAAGTAAAGTTTCGATTATCGAAGATGGAAAACTAAGGGGTACTTGATCTTCTAGAAAATGTAGCAAACATATCAGAAAAATACGTGGCGATCGCGGTTTTCAATGTTCTATCTTGAACTGCGATAAGTCGGTTTTCAGCTGCGTTATTGTCCTTTCTTGCATTCGGAGCTTATTAATGTCTCTGAACAGGCTCGTTACTGCTTTGAGGTCAACGTGGCTGTAGACGGATGATGCGAGAGTCTTATCCACGAATGACTTGAGGTCTTCGTACAATCTTGCCGTCGTAGTATTCTTTAGCGATTCTTTGATTTCATCTGGACAAAATAGAACCAAGCATATAATCATTTTGTTGAAAAGAAGGCATTAAGAGAAAAATAGCTTAATTTACTTACTCTTTTCATCCTTCTTTAGCTCTTCAATGGCGTGTGGAAGGTCGAAGATGTAGCTGAGGAATCTCAACTGCAAGTAGAGTTGTACATCGGGGTAATCCTTTACCATCGCAGCTGTATTGCAGGGACAAACCGGGTGACCGTTCTGGAGCTGAAAGGGAACTAACGTAGATGTGTTGGTACAACTTGGGTCTTCGCAAATGTACAAGTTCTGGAAAGGAACAATCAGTGAAATATAGATTAAGCAGCAAATTGTAGATTTTAGTGGAGCAAGCATGAAGAGCAGTAACTTACTTCATAATATTTGCTGATAAATTTTCGCATAAAAAGCGTCAGTCTGTTCTTCAACTTTTCAATTGTTCCCCATGGAGCGTCAGTCAAGCATCCATCACCAGGGCACGTCGAAAGGGTGAACATCCTAATGTTATGCTAATAAGATGGAACAAAAGTTCACTTAAATTTCATTGGTGCATTATGACGAATTTATATGTGGAAGCATTACCTTTAGCACGAAAGCAGAACTGAACTCTACTTTTGAAGAACAACTAACGCAGCTGAAAGAGAACTTTTCACACTGAACATATTTGTCAGCTTCAGACTGCGGAGCAATAGCTTTATCCTCATTATCTTCCTGATGATAGCGCCGCTTAAAAGCAGTGGAATCAATACCTGCACGAACGAACAAGAACAGTAAGAAAAGAACCACATCTCCCAAACCGTTTTGATTTTCGCTTACCTAAAGCTTCAGCTATGCGAGCTGGATCCAATCCTGGTATAACTTCAGTAATACGAGAGACCACAGGGTGTACCTGATTAGCCAAATAGTACTCGGGGTCAGGTAACAATGGCTTCTTCTCTTCCGTTTCAGTCCCATCCCCTGCTACTTCTTTTTTGGCCTCTAAAGACTCTTCAATTTCCATGGGATGATGGGCTTGACCATCATCAGCAAAGAAGTAAGACACAGTGTCACCGTTACGATACTTTTTCGCCATTTTTCCGCTTTGGTTCATCCGGAGCGCAACTTTAACATGATAAAGTCCGGCTGCTTCTTTGTATTCTTCTGGGTGTTTAGCGAGCTGTTTAGTGATTAGTAAGTCCTTGATAGGAACAGAACGATCCCGAAGTCGTTTTGATGCATCGACTAAGATATCACAAATCTTTGTTACTTTTTCTTCAGTTTCCTGTTCACTCATAATTTCATTCAGACACGATCTACAGAAAAATTCAAAATGTGCAAAGGGTGTTAATTTGTTTTCAAGCTGGCTAATGTGTAACGAAAGAAGAGCTGAAAACTTACTTCGCTGTGTGTGCTGCAATGGGAGCCCAATCACGACGCACCATATCAAGCCCTTTCAGTTCCAAAGTGAAATCTGGTTCTAAAATATTAAAAAACAGCATTTAGTAATGGTTTTAATGAAGGTCTTAAACACTTGCATAACGATGGTACCTCCTCCTTTGGGATTAGGATTCAAAATCAAAGCTGCGTACTTCTTCTTTTTGAGCAACAGCAAGAACCGGAAAATGCCATCAATTTCTAGTTCCAACAGCTTGTAGGTTCTGTTAATTTCCCCTTTGATTTTGGTGCCAATCTTCATAACTTCATGGAGGTCTTGGGAATGTGAGTTGATCATAATCGAATCAGTGTCTCCGTAGATAACTTCGAAGCCCATCTTCTCTACCTGATCCTTCGTTTTCATCAAAATCTCTCGCCCTTTTCCTGCAGATAATAGGTAACATTTCAATATTTTGTTCCATAGATATACGACGGACGAAGAACTTTTAGCAAAGTACCTGTAATATACGCAGCAAGGTTCTTGGCGTAGAAACGAGACATTCTGAAGCCAAGGCATCCGTACATAGAGTTAGCCGTCAATTTCAAAGCTTTTTGACGAATGTCATACTGTCGCATCAAGTCCGCTGACACGTCTTTCGCTTTCATCAAAGCTTTCACTTGTTTCCTACTTTCAACTAGCTTCCGAATTTCTTCAGGAAGAACTCCTCTGGGTGAATCGGTGCCGGAGTCAAATGATTCAGTTTCATCGCCATCAATTACTTCACTCGTAGTGAAACACACATTGTATTCTTGAATGATGGACGGATACAGTGAATTGAAATCCATCAAAACAATGTATTTATCGTAGAATCCTTTCTTTGGATTCAACACTAAACCTCCACTATATGAGGGGCCGCTCGATTTCACTTCCTTCTTGTCATCGGCTTCTTCAACATCCTCTCCACCTTCAGTCTTTTCTTTCTTCACCTTCTTCTCGAAAGGCTTAAACTTGTCGGGAACAATATAATTCTTAGCACTGAATGCGTGAAGAAGAAGATACTCGTTTCGCTCCGATCTGCCGCCAAGTAGTGTTCTTGATAGAGTGTTGCCTAGTCAAATAATATCAATCAGTTACATGCAAGTTTGTTACTGGAAATAGTGATGACAGAGAATGAGATTCACCGGCAATTGTTGTAATCTGAACCGCTAGCGGCATCACCTGCAGCTCATTGATTAGACGAATATTCACAACACAATGTTGCATACCCCAACGAACGAAATTGCGTAAACCTTCGGGACTATCAAAAAGCTGCCTCATTTCGGGCCCAGTCAAGGAACAAATTTCATCTTCTTTCATTCCTAGTACTTGTGATCCCAAACTGGCAAGGTCGTATGATCGTGCACGAATCAGTTCCATCGCTGAAATTTTGACGTCACACATCAAACGACCTGCTAAAGCTGCTCGAAAGTCCATCATCTTGTTGCTCTTAAACAGAAAGAAATCGTTAGTCATCCTACGTTCTCGAAGGAAAACTGCCTACAAATACTTTGCTTACTTTGGTAACAGGTGTGTTCCGTTTCAGTCTTCCAATTTTGGACCAATGAGGCACTTTCAAGTTCAAGAGCTGCATCATCAGTAGTTCGAAGTTTAGGTCGTGTCCAAGGTAGACATCAGCATCAAGTTGGTGTAGTTTTGCTAGCAAGCAGCTGAGCAAGGCCCTTTCAGAGTCCATCTTTAGCGTCCGTTTGTTTACAACTTTTTCTACCCCCAGAGGCCATACCTCACCAGGAGGTTTGTTCATCACTGTAAATGAGGTTCAATTGTTAAATAACATTCACAAGTTGTCATGTTGAGTCTGAATGTTTCAGTTGTAGACCTACAGCAGAAATAATCTTGGTACATGACATTTGGTGGTAGCGGAGACTGAAGCTGGAAGTTACGGTTGACAGCAACGCCAGCAAATATTATGCAGTCTTTCTTAGCTTGGGCGTCATTGACAGCTTGAATATTCAAGGAAACAAGTGTCAGGTAGGGTGGTGGAAGCTTAGTGCCTTCTGGATGGACTTTAACACCAGTTACGTTACACGTGAACTGCAAAAAATGTTATTGTAGTAAAGTATGAGCATCTGTTTTTTCTTGCTTTGACATTATTTCATACCTCAAACTTGGACCACGTTTGTTGTCGTTCTGTCTGAACAACTTCATAGTTCATAATCTGCAGCCAACCAGGCCCTTTAAGACCTTTGTCCAGCAGGAATGTTTCCATCAAAGGATTGGAAACTCCTAGCACCCTGGAGAATGTACGGCCTGACAAGTCTGAAGGTAAAGGAGGTAGATTGCCCTGAAATTAAGGGGAATTGAACGGTTAGTTCTGATGTTCTGAAACACAAGAATAAGTTATTTAAACCCAACCTACCGGATACTGCACCTCGGTGTATGTCCCATGCTTTGGAACATCAGTCAGATCAAAGCAATAATTCTTCTGGACAACTTTATGACGACTGTCTTTGATTTTATACTTCGGCGAAATGACTTCATTGAATTCTTCAAAGACATCATCGTTTTCGACTGGACTGCCATCTTCAGCCTGCAAAACATTACGTTTCCGCAGTGAATTTTTAAACTGTAAACTGCCGTATCAATACAATCTTACCGTGTCCCGGTGAAGAAGAAACACTTTTCGCCTCAAGCCTTTTACAACGATAGAACAGCTGTAGTACATCTTGTCTTTGTTAACCTTCCCAAACAGATACAGAATGCCCGGATTCTTCTGGTCTTCGTACATATCCAGCCAATAGAAATTCAAGGTCTAAAGCCAGAAAATACGTTAACTTAGGATATACTCAAACATCTGGCAAGCTCTCGGCAGTACCTTTGTTCCTTGCGATGTTTCTGCTTCCATGCTCGGAGCATCAGCATCGGCGACATCGTCGGATATGTGGTCAAGATTATTTTCCATAAATTTGCTGATATCATCAGTCATGTCAACAAGCTTGCTAACACGGGGTTTCGTCTGAAAAATTACCCGGTCAAAAATACTGCATCATATAAAATAAAACAGCTGACATTTGTCACTAAAACTCACCTTTTCCTCAACACCATTTGTTGAGGGTTTCGGGATAGTAGACATGGGCTCCTGCTTGATCTCTACCGCTGGAACTTTGGCAGTAGCTGGGGTAGCATCACCAACCGCCATAACGTCGTCATCAAAGTCCATCGGTTCATCAAACTACATGTATAATTTCATACACCGTAAGTTTAAGTTATAACTATTATGAAACACACAATATGGTTTTTAACAAACTTACGTCGCACAAACCATCAAAATCATCAGGGGAAGGCGCTCCATTATCGACGCTACTACACACATAATCTTCCTGCTGCAAATATAATCCCAGATTAGTAATTTGATTGCATGTATCCCTGTTAACCAACGAATGCAAGTTTAGAGAACTCACAGTAGCAGTGGGTTCGAAAACAGTCATAGGCTTGAATTTCTTCACTGGCTTAGGCATCATGAGATTCGGTTTAGGTTTTGGTCTAGCCATAAAGTCGGTATGATGATGCTGTGTAACAAGCTTTTTGAACAGCTGATCGTTGCTATGGGACTTCTTGTCGTTTCGCAGCTCCGCCAATAGATCTTTCGTTAATTCATCTTCATCAACTGCTGGAGTAGCTGCTGCGGACGTACTGGGAACATCTGTTGCCCGCTTCCTTTTCATAGGCATATTCTTGAGCATGTCTCGAACCGAGTGGAAGTTAGCCTGATTGACTTGCTTCTCGACTTTTGCCCGCTCCTTGTCAGCTTTGCTCAGCTTGGACTTCCTCTTCTTTTCACTAGCTTTTAACGACTCTTCATCCATGTCGTCATCAAAGATCTCACGACCATCTTCCACGTATTCCCCAGTTCCTATTAAGTGTAGTTTTCAATTGTAACAAACTCAAGAGCAGCTCATTCTTTCTATCTTCAAACACTCTACATGATCTATTCAACTGACCGTCATCAATAATCCAGTCATTTTGTTGCCTTTCCATAACCGTTTTAGCGTAGGTCGACTCGTCCACGACCTCGTAGACGTTCTCCATTGTTGATACCTGGTTTTTTAATTCGAATTATCAACATCAAAGCCTGGTACCAAATCATGATGCCGTTTTTGCGTTAATTGTGGCTTTACCTCATACTTGTTCTTTTGACCTTTGAGGCTTTTGAGCTTCTCCAATGCTGCAAGTCTTCCGGTTTTGTCTTCTCGGGTCCGCCGGCTCCGTGTCCGAGCCAAGGAGTCGTCGTCTGAAACAACAGTAGTAAAAATTACAGGCCATTTCTACATTGATCTGAATCTCAGTAGCACCACAAGGCTGGTATCCAAACGACAACTTGTTCTTAAGCTCAAAATGCTCTAAAATTCGACAAGCTTACCGGCCATTATTACGTTTCCAGTGCCAAATCACGTCTTACTCAACAATTAATTTCAACTTGAACGATAGAAAACTGAAAAATTAACGATGGAAAACACATTTGGGCTCAAGGTATATAATAACAATTTCCTCTCTCTCTTCAGCCGGTTCTGGAATTCAAAAGATTCGTTCGTCACTGCACATGCAAAGAACAATGCACATTCCCGCCTAAATGTCCCAGTAATAGCCAAATACGCAAACAGATTCTACCGCATTGCCGATATTTCATTTTGTCATGCAATAATTTTGGCTTTGACAGCTTTTGAAAAACAAGGCATTTAGCTTGCACAAAATCGCATTTGTTTTTACTGGATAACAACTTGAAATTCATGAAACAAACAACGACTTTACTTCATTTCGTGAGCACATGTCAATTTCCCTCCTTCGTTCTAGTCAAGTGCCGTCTCCGCATCAGGAATACTTGTTTGGTCATTTTCTTTCGGGTTTTCTTTAATACTAGCATCATTGAACCAACGGTAACCAAAATTGAGTTCAATTTTCGCATACACAGCACTGATATCATCATACAACATCAATTAAAAATTTCAAATGAGTTCGCATAAATTCGTTGCAACACCAGACTACCTTTATGAGCATTTAACGTTGCACGGAGAATTCCCGTTTTGATTCACAAAATTTCCCGACTTTCATCCGCCAACGACGTCTTGCTCCCCTTAACTCTTTGTTTATATCCTTCGCCCATTCGTTTCCGTTTCTTGGTTCCTTCAGGCTATAGAGAGGAAATTCAATCGTCATCTACGGACGCATCCCTTTAGAAAGTTTTTTCGGTGTTTTCCTTATAATGCATACGTTTTTTAGCCTATAGCGGCAAAGGCCGTGCATACCGGCTGACCATATAAGGCTGGTGTTACGGCTCAGCATATGTTTATACGCAGTGGGCCGCTTCAAACGTAAATTGCCCAAGTATATCGGGAAGCTGGTTCGGTTGCCTTGATCAAGGTGCGTATGGTGTTGCCATGTCTGTAGTTTTCCCGGTGGAAAATCTGTATGTTGATCTTTTTGTTGGCAACTTGCGATAGATGTTTGATACAAGGCACAAGTCAGAACTGGCTGTAACTTTTGCATTTGGATCTGAATGATGAAGAATATTCGTGTGGATTAAATTAAAGATTGCTTGTGTGTGTTCCCGATCGCGTTTAATCTGCGTGTTCCATACATACAGTTGTTAAAGTGTTTCAAAAGTTTCAAACTGCTGCTTTACTCGGAGATTCCGAAAGCCCGTTTGTAAATTCAAAGTATTGTTGGTTGATTGCTTGAAAATTGTTTGCGAATTGCTACAGGTACGTAAACGTACGGTAACTAGAATTTGCTGTTTGGTAGTTAAGTTTAGTCTCGAAGACTGTAATCTTTTTCCATGGATGGCAGATCGATAGGATTTAATCGGTCAACACATTAACTTGTTGTCTGGCCGCTTACGGCTATTCAATAGGGTTTTTGCATCAATCGGTTTGGATGTTACCGAGATCATATGGAGAGCGTTTGCTCGAGTTTTGAAACTGATGAAAGATAAATCTGAGTTAAGGATAGATTGAAGATTACTGGAATGTAATGGCAGTTGTCATTTGGTTTTCAGGTCGCTTGGGCGAGACGAAAAAGTGTGTTTCTACCTGCTGGTTTTGTGGAGAAAATGTTCGAGACTGGATTTTGATTGAAGGTAAGCTGCAATTAGAGTCAACTTGGTACGTAAACGTGGTTTTCAAGCAACAATCAGTTTTAAAAACGC
Organism: Sphaeridia pumilis; assembly: GCA_034698345.1. Taxonomy (NCBI): domain Eukaryota; kingdom Metazoa; phylum Arthropoda; class Collembola; order Symphypleona; family Sminthurididae; genus Sphaeridia; species Sphaeridia pumilis. The sequence goes on along the minus strand of JAQGBJ010001110.1, from coordinate 14,791 downwards.
TTTATCTTGTGTGTTTGTAGGTGTTTTTTGTTGAATAAGACTGCGGGGTCTGTATGCGGAAGAGTCTGGAGGTTGTTGGATGAGAAAGGTGGTTCTTTGTGAAAAAACTGGAGTGAAAAGAGCTTTCAAAACTGCGAAAAGTTACCGGGCTAACTGGTGAATACATACTTTTGTTGTAAAACTGTTGTCAATTGCGAAATCTCGAAGTACCGTAATTTTTGTCGAAGCTTTTAAAGTTTCATCAATCGTTTCTGGAGAAGAATAGGATGCCAAGTAAAAGGTCAGTAATAAGTCTTAATTTCGCCTAAGTAGCATTATCAAAAAGTGTAACAGCAAGTAATAAAATTGAATTTACTTGTTCACAGTATGTCTCCTATGCCAATGCAAGCTAAAATTGGGGACGCGTCTTTGAAGTTCGGACCAGACTGGCTACGTGCTCTATCATCAGACACTGGCGGAACTGGTCCAGCCCCTCCAGGCGGATCTGCTGGAGGAGGTGGCGGCGGAGGAGCGGTTCACAACAGCTGGGCTAGTGGAGCAGGTGGAGGAGGCGGCACGAGTGGATTGTTTGCAGACCGGCACTCTGGACACAATAGCGGTGGTGGATTCAGCAGCAGTTCTAATTCGTCCCATCATCATTTGTCACATAGTCAGAGCTGGGGGTCCGCTTCATTCAAGGATGGAAAGTCGCCACCGAATTTCGGCGGAGGAGGAAGTCTTCCGGTTCCAGCTACTCCAGTGACACCGAGCAAATTCAAGCTGTCCGAGTTTCGATACAGTAGGGAGGAAATGCTCGCCCTTTTCGATAAGAATCTGGACGCTCCAAATTACCTGCCTGCATTCGGAAACCTGTTCATTGAGAAGACCCAGACTCCGTTAGCCTTCTCTCAAGCTTCTGAAGATGAACTGAGGATTTGGCAAATTTCGCAGCCCGAATCTTCCCGTCAGGCTGGACAAGTTAGTGGAGCTGGTGGACCTGCTGGTACGGCGCCTGTCGGCCGTGGTGGGTTCACCATGAGGGGTCGGGGTGGCCCTGGCGTTGAACGAGGACGAGGTAGAGGACGTGGTGGTGGAACTGCCGGAGGGTATTACGCTCCCAGACCACATGAGGAAGAGGACAGAGGAGGATACCGGCCTAGAGGTTTTGAACGGTCACAGAGTGCTCATGAAAGGGCTTGGGGTGACAGGAATGGTACTGTAGCCGGTCCTGGGCCCTCTCCTCCTGAAGAGAATGCTCCGAGAGGTGGTAGTTGGAGAACCCGGGAAGGTTTTGGCGGTGGAGGCAACACGAGACGGCATGATGAAGATGATTCTGGGTGGAGATCATCCAAGCCACGATGGAGGCGGGATGATGAAGATGACAGCCCTCGAGGTCCTGGTCAGCGCAGGCCCCATCGGAGTTGGAGTGATGACGGTGGACATGATCTTCCTGAGTGGGCGAAAGACAATCCTTGTGAAGAAAGCGGAACTTTTGACGCAAGTGGCGCTTTCCATGGAGAAGACAGGCAAGCTGGTTCAAATTCCACTGGTCCCGGTGCTAGATCGTCTCATAATGACGACATTCGGCGCGATGATTCTAAAACCAGACATGAATCGGAGCCTTCTAAAGGATCTCATGGCGATAATGATAGAGTACAAAAACGCACCCCTGAAAGGAATGATGGTAGGCTGACCATACCACCGGTCAAGGAAGAACATGAACCTGAGTTGGATGGAAAAACGTCATCCCTAGAGCATCGACAAGAGTTTCTATCGTCAACCAGCCGTCAAAACAGTCACAACGCAGCTTCAGAGAACGACTTCCATCGAGAAGATGCCAAGCAAGTTGCTCCTTCGGACATGACAGCTTCAAAGATTGAAGACCGTTCTCGTCAACAAAATGTTCTTCAAGGCAGGGAGGAAATGTTCCGACGACCACCGAATACTCAGCAAATAGGAGGTGTCAAAGCTGTTGAAGAAGACTTTTTCAGCATGACAGAAGAAGCAGATAGTTTGGTTGCTAAGCTGATCGATGACGATTTAATTGGCACTGGTCACGGAAGTCCACCAATCGACAATGTTCTCCAAGCTTTTGCCAATCATTCTGCAATTATTGCGTCAAAAACTCAGCAGCAAGTTAATGTGGGTGCACTGAATATTACTGCTGGAATGCTACACGCTGAGTCTAAACAAGTGAAATCTCATCCGGCCCCCGGAACACATGGAATCAGCCCAGCAGCGTTTGACACATGGCTGTATAGGGATCCTCAGGGAAGTGTTCAAGGTCCTTTCGCCACCCATGAAATGGCCCAGTGGTATGCTCAAGGATATTTTTCAGGAAACTTGCTTCTGAGGAGAGATTGTGACTCAAAGTTTATAACTCTCGCGGATATGTGCAAAATGTATAAACGCAATCCATTTATTCCGATACCTGATGCTAGCCCACCACCTCCGATAAATGTAAGTGTCATTGTGGTTCTCAGGTTAATTTTATCGGAGGGATTTATAATCATGTATTGAACATTCTGTTTAAAGGAACCCAGTGCCTTAGGTCAAGCTGACCCTATTCAGTCCCAAATGCAACTGCAGTATCAACAACAGCTGATACAAATGCACAGAGAGCAGCAGATTCAGCAACAATCCCAGCAGATTCAGCAGCAATCCCAGCAGTTTATGATGAAGTAAGTGTTGTACAATATTTATTGTTAAATCAAGTTTGTAGTTATACTTACTTAGAGCTCGTTTCATTTAGTCTCGCACATAACCTTGGACGAGGCAATACGAAAGTAGAAGAGCCCTCACCCTGGCAAGGTGGTGACAGACGAATGACTGAATCTGATGCCCTGTTAGCTAATATCTCGAAGAATCAGGCTGGCAATCTCAATTCAGCGAATCCTATCGAACATCTTCATGCGGCTTTACAACGGCAGTTGCAGGCATGGTTTCAAATATATTCTTTATACATATATATTAAATAGGGACAGCATGTCTAATCTTTAGCTTATACAGGCTCAAGGCAAATCTGGAGGTGATTCTCAACAAAATCCATCTGCAGATTTTCTACGCTCCCTAATTCAGCCACCTGGAAGTCAACCAGTAAGAATTTTATCTACTTCTGCTGTTTGTGTAGTCATTTCATTTAATATTAATATCCTTCCTTGTGCAGATCGACATGCGCAAATCTCCCGTACAAACCGATCCTATACAAACCCTGATGCAAAAGTTAACGAATATGGCGAATTCTCAGCAGCAATCGCAGCAACGTCCTCCTGCCGCAGGTAAAATGGAAAATTCTGCACCACAACAATTGCCGCAAATGTGGGGGCATCCGAATCAAAACCCCGGGGTTAGTCAACAACAAACTCAACCACAGACGCAGTCAGGAATGCCTTGGATGGCTGGAAATCAGATGTGGGACTACAGAGAGCAAATGATGGGTCTACAGCAGAGGCAAATGGTAAGACAAGTACAACAAGGTGCATCGATAAGGATTAGCACTAAAAGTTATAGTATTAGTTCAGTTAGCCTCAGGGAGTTACGCCCCTGGCGTTGTCTATAGTCAAACTATCCTGACACGGTTTATCAGGGCTGCTGAGAAGGTGTTAGTATCCAGGTACCCCTGGAATTAGCCAGGGGCACAATCGGCCGCTACATCTTAAATTTCGATGGTAATTTTGAATGAAATTGTTTTGTTACAGCATGAAAAGGAGATACGACTAAAAGAGGAGGAGAACCGTAGGAAGCGAGAAGAAGAGGTTGCTGAACAAGAGGCGCTAAAAAGACATGATGAAGCTAGGCGTCTTGAAGAAGAAAAAAGAAAACAACTGGAGGTTCGATAATTACAAAATTTAAGGTTACTTGTGCCTTGCCTACATAATTACTGATTCGGCTTCATTAATTTTTACAGCTGGAGATGTTGAAGCAGCAAGAAGAGCGGCAGAGGGAAGAGCGAAAACAAGCTGAAATGCAAAGACAGAAGGACATTCAAAGACAAGAAATGTTACTCCAGCAACAACAACAGCGCATGCAGCTCGAACAGCAGCAACGGTTAGATCAACAAAGACTAGAGCAGCAGCGTCTGGAGCAGCAACGCGCAGAACAGCAACGCCAAGAGCAACAGAGACTCCAACAGCAGCGCATGCATGAGCTTGAAGAACAACAGAGACTGGAGAAGCAGAAGCATATGGAAAGAGAACAACAAGAGCTACAGGCTAAAATCCAGCAACAAGAACGGATGGCCTGGCAGCAAAAGCAAAATGCGTTACTATCGAAGCAACAGCAACCACGGTCCTTGATAGAAATTCAGCAAGAAGAAGCTATGAAACAGCAGCAAGAAGAAATGATCCGTCAGCAGCAACTCAAAAAGCAAATGCAAGAGCAGGCCGAACAACAACGACAGGCTCAATTGCAGGCTCAAAAATCTGGATTCAATTTGAAGTGGGCGCAAGCTGCAGGACCACAGGGCTCACCAAAAATCAAAAGTCTCACGGAAATCCAAGCGGAAGAGCAAGCGAAATTAGCAAAAGTAAGAACACACTGCGGATTGAATATTTCTGCAACCCGAGCTGTAACTAGGAATAGTGTCACGTCTACTGAAAAGTACACAGAAACGAAGTACAAGTTTGTTATTCTTGATTTGTGTGTTTCCATTCCAAAAGTTTCGTTAACCTCAAAGGTATTTGAGAAAGTGACAAAGCAGCTAAATAATCAAGCTACTGATTTTGACTATACTCAGACATTTATTGTGAGGTAGGAGAAGAGAGAGTTAATAATAGAAGCAAACTGTATGTAATGGAGGTATATAAAGAGGTGCAAGTGTGTGCTTCAAGCCTGTTGGTCTCTTGCAATTCCAAAAGACTCTTGCAGCTTCACTGGTATCTGATGCCCGTAACTGCAATGGTAAACTTAATCGTTACTACTCCTTTTTTATTTCAGCAACAACAAAAGCAACGACAAGACCAAGCAGTTTATCATCAACACCAGCAAAGCCAGCAGTCTTGGAGTTCTGCGCTAACTTGGGCAGATCGTGCCTCTATGAATGCAAGCAACAAATCAAATGGCGCAGCATGGGATGAGCCTGCACCTGCCCAACAACAACAACGCTCTTCAAAGCAAAATGCGACATCACCATCAAACTTTGGCCCCAGTCCTTCTCGGCAGGTTCCACCTGGTAACAGTGCAAATAGTCAGACAGCAGCAGCTAAGAGAAAGGAAGCGGAAGATTCTCTCCTGAGATTATTCCAAGATCACACCGCACAGCAATCCCAACAAGCTTCAAATGTTGTCAAACCCGTGAGTTCTTTGAAATCCTTAATTGTCGAGTGTGATAATGATTTTTAGTCGAAGTAATAATTTGATCTTCGTATTCACAGGATGAATTTACTAGATGGTGCAACGAAGCTCTCTCAGCGCTGTCCGCTACAGTAGATATCCCAGTTTTCATAGGCTTTCTAAAAGAGGTAGAATCACCTTACGAAGTGACGGATTACGTCAAGCTTTATGTCGGTGAAGGCAGAGAAGCTAAGGATTTTGCGAAGGAGTTCCTTGAACGTCGCTCTAGGTGGAGAAACAGCAACAAGAAAGGAGGTAGTGACGGGAATGGAGGTTCTCTTCAAGGGTTCGATGTGGATGGCTCCGGAAATTCCGTATCTGGACTAGGGGGTCAGAGCGCTAACGACTTCCAAGAAGTCAAGGTAAGCTGATTTTCACAAAATCCTGATTTTTGTCATGTAGTCCATACTTCAGTAAATCTTTGCATTGTAGGGCAAAGGAAAGAAGAATAAGAAAGGCAAGATGCAGAAAGTGGACTCGAAGATTCTTGGATTCAGCACCGCTGGAGCCCCTGACCGTTTGAATGTTGGCAAACGCGATTACGGCGAGTTTGAATAAGCAAGAAAGTATAAATCTTTATGCAGTACAGATTCGCCCAACGCTTCTTTTAGTTCATCTGTATGGTCTATTTTCATCTGTATTCAAGTCACATTAGGTCTTATATTGGAAATTTATTTGCAGCTGAGCTTAAAAAAGTGCGAAGCTTAAAAACACGAGAGGTACCAGGATAGTTAATAGTTTGTTAAATCAACGAAGACTTGTCTTTGTCGTTTGTTTTTGTTCGGTTCGTAATTCAGTCTTTTACAAGTTATGTATTGATACACCACTATGTTCATGTAAACACGCGAAAAGTATTTCAAATCGCAAAGGGACAGTTTGCTATGCTTGATTGAATATCGTCAGGAATGATGAAAATGTGAGAGTACACAACGGATGGATAATACCGAAAAATTCATAAAAATTGAAAAACCAAAATCCTACACATGAAACTTTTGTTGGCAGGTGTCAACTCTAAAAATATTTATTCACTCAAATGTATGAGAACTATTTTTAAGCGTTCCAAAGAATATGGGGTTGTGTAAAGTAAAGAACAGAAATGTTTCTGGAATGAAGAGGTCACATATATTGCGCGTACGTAATGAGCCATAATGGAAATGTACAGACAAAATAGACTGTGCGTAGAGTAACATTTTCGATTTGTAACATAATGTGATGTTTTGTAACCGGCATCATCACCATTTGTCGTTGTTATCGTTATTCATAGTAGGAGAACAAATAGCAATATTCGGAACTCGAACATCATTGTTATTAGTCTACGACGTTTCATCATATTATACTGTCTATTGTTAAATAATACGTATATATGCGTTTTTCATTATCAGTACCACCAGTACATATAGCACACCGACTTGATGACATGATCATAGATAAATGTGGTTTCGAAATGGATATGAGCTTCCATCTTAAGAATCTCGTCCATGAACTTGTTCCTTCCTGCAAAATCTAGTAACCTCGATTCATTGTATGTATTTATTATTTTCTACAATTCGGTACGAATCTACTAGACCTTACATTTACAAGTTTGAAAATTAGTTTGAAGAGGACAAGATCAGAAATTTCATACGAACCATTTAATGCTTTGGAATCACACATAAAGACAATCCTCACGCAGTTAAGGCTACACAAACGGAAATAATGTATTGATAATGATATACGCCACCGCGACGACTAACGCTAACATTACCACATCTTGGTCTTAACTATCACGTAACTTGTACAAAGTTGAAAAACGTACTTTGTTCACCAACCAACATAATAACAATTGCTACCATGACTACTGGGATGGATACAGCTGACTCAAATGGAAATAGCAAATACCAACAACTTTCAGTAAGAATTCGGAATATGCTCAAAAGTTCTTGATAGACAATTAAGGAAGGAGCAATAAGACTGATCTCGTATATGTAGGAAAAGTTTTAAAACGGACAGGAAGACTATTACTCAAGATCTGGCAGATCATTGTCATCATCGGAATCTGTTTCACCTCCTGCTGCGCCGTTAAGATCGTCCATGTTGGGTTTATCACCGCCGCCAGCGCCAAAGCCCCCCATTCCTCCCATTTGCCGCATCATCTGTAAATAGGATGAAATCATAAATTGAAGGCCATTGTTTACACAGAATCGCTATCGCCATTGTATATCGAACATTTGAACCACTCTCGTTTTAGCTAGTGCTTCAATTTCACGATAGCTAAACTTGCTTACCTCTTCAAAGTTTGCGTCTCCGCCACCAAAGCCACCGGCTCCACCACCGAAACCGCCAGGAGCACCACCGCCGCCGCCACCAGCAGCTTCTTCATCTGATTCATCCTCATCCTTCCACTTGTTAAAGTCGATCTTGAGCCAATGCTTCTTGCCCTGAGACTTGGTCAGTCGTGGCCAGTAAGGTCCTTCCGTTTCTTTCTTCAGACAGAGTTCAATATTTCGGTCCCTGACTTGATACGCAGAGTTTTCAGGGTTGATGGCATCATACAAGTCGATGGTGGCTTCATACTCTTTCTTCTCTGGTCCTCCGACACCTTTGAAGTACACACTATTTGGCTCTAACTTAATAGTAGGGTCATGACAGTCTTCCAAGCAAATAGTCAAGAACAAACAATTATTCCTCTGCGCCCAATTAACGAACGGATGTAAACTGCAAGCGAGAAATTACAATCGATTAGCTCTAAATTACCGCACCTCCAACTTTGTAGATTCAGTCGGCGTTTTACTGCTCACCTAGTCATTTTGTTGTCTATCAGTTCCGAAAGAACAAGGAATCAATTCAATCACCCTTTTCCAACCTGTAACAGCAATCTATGATGATCAACTTGTACAATTAATTCATGATTTATGCCCCGATCAAGATCAAACTGATCCGGCACCAATAAACGACGATTTAGATACAGAAAGTTCGTAACTTTCAACAACTTTTTTCACTTACCCGCTTTAACTGCCACACTTTCGAGATCACAGTTTCTCCTGCCTGAGGTGTAACAGGTTTAATCAAACTTTAAGTTGCCTAAACAGGATTAATATTAACCGGAGAATAACAACTTCAGATTAATTAACCACTGTGAAAATCTCAACTTGTTTCGCACGTTCCCGCACACACACTCGGCTCACACGGTTCGAATTTTCTAGTGTCATTTTCCCGTAAGAAAACCATTGCACGTGCATACTGATTTTCAATCACACACAACACGCTCGGCTCTCTGCTCCTCCGGCACTGTTGTTGTGCTGCTTGCAAATCTTAAGCTCACCGAGTTTCTGAAGTTTCCAAGAGATGGCGCAAGCTGCCGAGAAAAGCTCAAAACGCAGTTTGTTTACATTGAAAATTTGTTTGTTTACATCCTGATCTGATCCTGGCTCGAGAGTCTTAATTTTTAAAGCTGTAAAGCTCAAAATCATCAATACTGGAGCAAACCAACCGCATTTTAATTAACTTGTTTAGAATTCAAGTCAGAATTAGAAATCAGAGTTTACATTAATCTTGAGTTTAATTACATCTACTTCCTCAACTAGCCCTTCAAGTTCAACTCATCAATCAACTACTTAGACATGTTAAACTCAAAATTCGACTCCAGCTTGGATCCACGCTTCCACTTCTTCTTTACCAGCCTGGAACTGTCACTTCCCCCGCTTTTCGTCTTCATTTTGTCTGCCTCAGCCTGCAACTTCCTCAACTGTTTCTCCAACACAACCGGCGGAACTGAAGAAGCCCTCATTCTGTTAATACTTATTCCGATTTGTGTTGGCACATGAATAGGCATTTTCTGAACCCATGTCGGTCCCAAACCATCATCGGAGTTAACAAACCCATCAGCTGGTTTGTCAGGCCCTCCGTCTCCAGCGCCCTCTTCCATCACACTTTCGCTTTCAACTTGATCACCTTCTTCTTCATCAAACTTTACACTTTTTGAAACTTCAGGTTCTGGCATTTCTTCCGGAACAATACCCATTTCACTACTGTTCCAAACTCGCTTGTCAACCAGTAAAAAGTATCCTCCAGAATCTCCCTTTTTGCCCTGTTCAGCCTTCTTCAAAAACTCCAGCAGGTCCTCCATTTGGCTCTTGCGGATCCCCCGATACAACTCCTGCTCCCCCGCCACATTCTGAAACATCCAGTCTTCAAATTTTGAACCTTTGCCGCCTTTAAGCCTTCCTTACCTCTTCATTAGCTCTGAGGATCAAATACTCTTGCGTATGCTTAACAGCGTTCACTTTGTTTTCATAAAGGTCAATTAAATCGATCATCTGATCTCTGTCGCTCTGAATCAGCTCCATGCCCTCCTCTTGCATTTCCAACCAAAGTTGTCGATATATCTCAAGCTTCTTCAGATCCACATAATTCAGCACAATCTGCATCGTCAACTGGTTCTTGCGGCTTAGCCCTGCAAAAATGGCCGTCTCCCGGTTAGTGTCTACCATCAGCTTTAGCAGGACTGCAATCTTGGGGCGAACACTGGTTTCTCCTTCGACGTTCGTTTTTGAAGCTCCTTTTCGCGCTTGCAGATTTCGCCCAAATTCGGTCATCAGAGGATATGTTGAACCTACGCACAAGCAACAGACCGGAAGGAAATCATTAATCTCATCCCACATTTTTCCCTCAAGGTCTTCAAGACTCGATGTAAAAGTGCCCCAAAATCTACGCTGCAAATTCAAGTTCAGGGACTTGTAAAAATGTGTACATCACGCAATTTCCCAAAATTTGTCAAATTTTTCATGGTCTGCATATAACCCTTTCCTAGTACTAATTCCCAGTCAGTGTAAAAATGCACCTGTCTGCTCGCCTTTAAGCCCTTGAAACCGCATAAAAACACGAAAGAAAGTGTCCTTCCAGCGGCAACTTTTAATTACATAATTCCCAAATCAAGTACGTAGACGCTCAACGATCACCAATTCTAACAAGTTTAATTGCGCAACTAGCGCTGCTTCTTTCGCTTCGAGACCTTCCGCAGCCATACTTCGCTCTACAGTCATGTAATTTTAAATGCATCTTCTTTTTGTAATGCTAATAAACCGGTTAAAAACAACAACCTCCAAGTTATTTTGTTACACATTCTACAAGTATAAGTTTACACGCTACGTTGAAAGTGTATCAAAATACAAGCCACAGCGCAGCGTCGTCAACCTTCTTTCAAAAATTCAACAACCCGCCAAATTAAAGTTTGCACACGTTTCATCGTTTGGTTAAAAAACCTCAAGGACGTTGGGCTCTTCTCCTGATAAAAACCTACCTGACCTACCATTAATTAATTGAATTTATTAATTAAGGGTGCTTTGGCGGGCTACATGAAAAAGGCTGCTACCTGACCAATTTACTGATTCCTCAACTTTCAATACACACCTGAGCAAACATAAAATTATTTAACCGACTTGAAATAATTAGCATGACAGCTTCTTCTTCTCCCACCAAAAAACTCGTGACCTGCAGTGTCAATCAATCATCATCATGAAGCGCTTCTCAGGTAAAGCGCGTGCGCGCACGCGCGCCTGCGCTTTTGATAATTCTTTCAACAATTTGCCACTGTTTGCCTCTCTTATCAGCCAGCGTCTTCAGTTTCAATAAACGTTTCTGTCCACAAATTTAACTGACTGAAGGCTAGTAAAATTGCATTTCAATTTCAACTCGACTTCAATTAAAAGCGTTGTTTATGACTCTAATCCTACCTGAAATTTCTATATTTGTCTTTAAATTTTTCTAAAACTGTAAATTATCGCTCCATGTTATTTCTTTCTGAAGGGAACAAACAACACGCTTTTTCACCTCCACTTCTCATTGAATAATATTTGCACAAATTGCACTCTTGCATTTTTCAAACACATGTTTGCACAATATAAGGCAAAAGTGCATAATAATATCGCCCACATCCCAAGTTTTTGCAAATAATTACTTAATACACACGTCTCGCCATCAACTTTTCCAATTATCGCCTTTTGTAACCAATATTCAGTCAGTTGCTAATTCACAGTCTCTTAAATCCCTTGGAGAACATTGATCATTAGCAGAATATTTACCGCCGGAAGGTCCTAATTTGAAGACTCATTGAAACCAATAGCTTTCTCTATATCAGCTTCCCCTGCTAAAACGCTTATGATTTTGCTTTGACAAATTGGCACATGTTCAACCCATCAAATATTTGCTCCCGTCACATTACATAACTGATTCTTGTGTGTATCTGTGAAGATGAAACTTTCGTCGTCGTAAGAAGCGACCATTAGCCATCGCTTCTTGCTTTAATTAGCAGCGCAGCGTCGAAGAAGAGACTTTGAATTTTTAAACCCGCCGCGCGCTAATTACACCATTAGCATTCAATAATACGCCTTGGATAGATTTGAATTGATGGATGCTTGATGTTGAAACGCTGTTTAAGTGAACCTCGCCATTCGCCATATTCATAGATGCGCGAATTTTAAATAGCAAAGTCCTTTAAATGCTCACCTTCCGCCCACGCTTATTCACATTACCCTTCGACCTCAACTCTTGCATTCTTATGCAACGCTAATTACAGGTGAAAGTTGTAATTCTTTTCCATATTGTCCTGTCAATACTCGCGGACTTGCAATCAATAACTGATCCAGATCATAAGAATTCAAACTTCAACGTGTTACTTGTTTCTTCGATAAGTCCAATTCGCACCTGTCAATCTGCCGTCATTACATAACCAAAGCCTATTGTACGACGCTTCCAACGACCAAGTCACCTCCGGCTCAATAAATTTTATTATGACTTTATGACACATGACTTTTCGTTGCTGAATGAGCCATCAATAAGAATCGCACTTTGCTGACTGACTGACTGAATCGCCTTCCTTGCACAATCGATATTAATCAAAGCATCATTTGTAACTACAACTTTCTTCCGTCCAAGTCGCATAATAAACCTTAATACATATCTTTTACGCATTTAAAACGCTCACAGAGACACTGGTCACCTGTTTCTATCCTTCAGATTCCTTCTAAAGTGTCTGCGCAGTTTCGGCCTTGCCATTTTGCCAATTTCCATAAGCCTTGCTACAAGTCCTACCATCCTAATTTAAACGTAGCCTAATTTTGAGATCTTCATTGGACACCGTTAAGCTGCATATTAGAACCAGTTTTTAGCTTCTATTATCGAGAACTGCCGTTTTAGGACTTTGAATACAGAATATATTTCTAGCTCTCCTGCCTGTCATAAACTTCTACACTTGAGCGCGCTTAATTTAAACACTAGAACAATTTGTATTTGGCGGTGGGAACGTGGGAGCTTATTATTTTGATTACCTTGTTCTGCTCTTCTTCAGTTATTCAAACAAAAACTTGATCAGAGTTTAAGAAGGCTACACTACAACATACGGATTTGACATTGCCGTCGTTGTTGTAATAAGGAACTAATCGAGTAATCCACAACCACTTTTTTACTTCCTCTCCCAAATCTGCCCAAAAGACACGTTCAATTAATTCCACCTGTCAGCATCTCCTCGCATCCGCTCATTTAATATCATTGCATTCTTAATCAGACAAAACTCGTACTTTTATTACCAAGTCCACCTTCACGACTTCAACTTTTTGGGCGTTCCACGCCTGCTTGCGAATAGTTGTAAATGAGCCGTATTAACGTCAACTATTTAAGGCAATCCACAGTCATAAATGGGTAAAAAGAAGACGTGTTTTTCTGATACAATTATGCAGTTGCATGACAGTTTCCGCAATTCCACACCAGATCAAGTTCAAGCACGTTTCATTCAAGTCTATTAAATCAAGTAGCAACTGACAGCTGACATGACATCATTTTTAACTCTTACTTTCTGCAAAACTTGACCACGTGTTTCTTCTGTAGCTTCAGTACTAAAAGCTTAAACTTAAGCCAAGCGCACAAGTTTACATAACAAAAAACCACATCAGAACACATAACAGAATCAAACGACCTTATATGCGGCAATAAATCCAAAGAGAAATCGAGCAGTTGTTTAGCCTAGATTTTGAACCATCTAAAAATTCTGAAGCCAGGTTATTCAATTCCGCTTGGCGTATTTGCTTTGCTGTCAGAAGCTCTGAGAAGAAAGTAAAAGTTTTGATTGATTCGATGATGCTTGAGGTGTCTCGGACTTGCATAACAAGTCAATCTTATAGCACCTTTGTTTCAACTCAAGCCGATTTAAACTTGCCGCTGCCTATCAATTTGAACAATATCTTTTTGGCGATTATTCCAAATAAGTGCCCTGCGGCTACTTCCGACGACACTTTTAATTATTCGACTCATCAACTCTATCATTTTGATGATCCATTGACGAATGACTTGCCAATTTTTCCAATCGTCATAATTTACAAGTACCGCAGTAGTATGCGCTGCTGATGCTCTTATAATCGAATTAAGTAAGCGTTTTTGGATGACCAAAAGAACTACTTGCCACTTGTTCATCGTCATAGTTTCAAGGCAAAATCAAAAGTTGGAATAATATTGAACGAGATCCCTCGCCAAGTCTCGTGTACCAGTTGCTACACATTCGCCCACACTTCACCTCACAGAGACACCTGACCGCAGATACATATTGTACGTAATAACGCTGACGCTTCTGATGCAACACTCCAAGCGTCTTCGTCGTTACCTTCAGCATGCAAAGGTATCGCATGCATAAACAACAATGTCTCATCTTCCTCCAACGTTTTCAAAGGGTACTTATCATGGCAAGCGCAGCGCTTCCGACCGTCTCAACCAAACAGCAACATACCGCGCAGACGTCTCCCGGCCACGTTTAAAAGCCGCGTTCGCGCCGACTCTGATCATCACAAGTGACCAGTTCCTCCAACAGTGAACAACCAAGAAAAGTGTTCTAGTCTTGCGGATTTCAAAAAGTTATATCAAATTGCAACAACCATGAAGGTTTTACTGGTAAGAAGAAACTTTTTCAAAATTTCTCAGGAACCAGCAACAACTTCGAATTTGGTCTCAACGTTCTTTAAATTCCACAGGTTTTGGCATCTTTCGGGATGCTCGTAGCAGCAGAAGCCCCCTTGGGAGGAGGTTACGGAGGACCCCCACCGCCCCCACCCCGCGGAGGCTACATCCCACCCCAACAACAACAACAGCAGCAGCAACCCCAAGTCCAACCCCCCCGCCAACAATACTCAACCCTCCCGCAATACCTCCCACCAGCCCAAGAATACCAGCCCGCTCCAGCACCCGCTCAACAACAAGGAGGCTACCAACAGCAACAACAACAGGACTCGTACCAGGTCCCTCCCCGCACCCCAATCGGTCCCTACTACTCCGGCCCCACCCCCGCCCCCATCATCCATAAGCACGTCTACGTCCACGTCGCCCCCGAAGAGCCCCAAGAAGCCCGCCCAACCCGCCGCCCCCAACCCCCACCAGCCCAAGAAAAGCACTACAAAATCCTCTTCATCAAGGCCCCAACCCCTCCAGCTCCAGAACAGCTCGACATCCCCCAACTCCCCCC
>JAQGBJ010001109.1:0-26671 GCA_034698345.1 Sphaeridia pumilis | reverse complement strand
ATGCTTCACGGTTTAAACAAAACTGACAAATTCGCATTATTTATCCTTGCAAATGAATCATTCGGATACAGATATTATCCGAAATTGAATTCCGATTCGAATTCGAGTATCTGAATTTCTGGAGGGCGAACTCGATTCGATTCCGATTCGGATACCCCCGAAATCCGCCAGAAATTCAATTGGATTCCGATACGGATACGGATTCCATTCCGATAATTATGCCCTGCTTCTTCCTCTTCATGAATGACGAATCTTGAAGTACTTTTCTATTTTTACAACGTCCCGTTGCTTGAACAAACTAAGTCGAAAGGTCATGGGCGGACCCGAAAAGTGCATCTTGTTTCAGGGCTAATTAATTATGTGTAATCAGAAAATCGACTTTGAACCCACCTGTTAGCCTAGCCTAAAGCTGATGATACAAAATGTTCTTGGAACAACTTCAAGAGTTTTAGAAGAACCTTTCAAAGAAGTTTATTCTCCGAACTGACATCAAGAATAGGCGTATGTATACTTTACGAATACATAAATGCTACTAGTATTTTTAGCAAATATTGTATTTCAAAGTGCATTTCCTTTAATATTTGCCGATTCAGAAATGTTGTTCCATGCAGCTACATACACTTCCAAGAGAAGCTTTCAGTATAGATACATGTGAATACATGCGTACTTGGTCAGTACCGTCTCCTTGCACTGCGAATGCAGTAAGCAACATTCGTAACTGAATCTGCCACTCAATCCTAGTGAACACGACTGACACGTTGTGGAATATATTTTTGGTTGGAAATTAACCGCCAATTTTTCACTAAAATTAAAATTTTGAAATATTCGTTACCAGTTCTATTTAATCTTGCTTTGAACATACTTTGAAACTAAATGGCAATTTTACAAATACTTTGAATCTCCATCGTCTTAATATTTTTAAAGTTGACGTAATCGTCTTCCTTCTCAGTTCTTAACAAGGATGTCAGCAAAATATGCAATCAACTTGGCTGCACAAAACAGCAAGCCAGAAATTGTAATGAAGAATTCGCACACTTTGCCATAAACCCGACATTCCATCAGCCTAGTCCCGTAAACAAGACAGGAAACTCTTGTGTCTTTTGCATGTTAAATAGTGTTTTATAATTATTGTGATGTCTGCGTTAAATGACTTCGATGACCGGTTTGCAGCAAGTCCTACACACTTGTTCAACTGTTCCTGTCAGCCTCAGCTCCATGCGATTTGGACCGGAAGACTCGGCATTGTTAGGCTTATTTCTTATGCATGCGCCAGGTGTGCATTGTGTATTTGCGTCCTTGATAAGCTTCTGTTCTTCCGCCGAATCTTGTAACTAAAAGGCACATCCGCCCCGGCATTTCTCTGTTGCGTAACTTGCGTGTGTCCAACTCTTGGTCTCCCTCTGCCTAATCTTGATATCAAAAGCGCCTTTTCTTTTTATCTTCCGAGGCTTCACAAAAGTCATTTCAAGTCTTCTTCTTCTTCTTGCAACGTTGAGCAAACAGACGGCGTTGAAACCTTCGTTAGTTCCAGCGACTACCTTTGTAGAAAAAAAACTGGACTCACGCCTTCAAGTCTGTCTACGACTGGCAGCCTTTTTCCATACCTGTTTGTTCATCCACGCATTGCATTTCCGGTCTTTGGTCTCCGTCTTTTCATTGCATTTTCATGTGTCTTCCTGTCTCAAATATTTTTCTTGAACCTCCTCCTACCTGTTGCTCACCTGGTTGATGCTTACAACTATCCGAGAAACCACCACCACAATTACCTTTAATTCCACTGGACACAAAGAGCACACCTTTCTTTGGCTGCTAATTGCTTCTTCTTCTTCAAGTCTTGGAACTGCCTTTTTTTGGTCGTTCGCCCTAACTGTCCTTCTTTTTGCTTGATCACGTTCCAAACTGTTTTATGATTGACCTGCGAGCTCCTCTTTGATCCTCTGCTAATCCTATTAGCACTGACCTGTTATAAACCTCAAGCAAGGACGATTCTTCTACCTTGTAAATATTACTGAGAGAATCTCTACAGGTATATTCGGGATATTTCTCCATAATAAAATTGTTTCACTTTATGATCTCCTTTTCTCTATGTGAATCCCTCTTATGGAATCAACTTTATGGAGGGCCCGCGCATGTACAAATTTTTATCTCTCTTTTTCCAACAACAAACAGCTTCTGTAAAAAGTGCAGAGAGCAGGAGCAGGAAATGACAATAACAACAACTTGAGCTCCGTTCAAAGCTTATGTGGGAACAAGCGGACCGTGGCGGAAGCCTTTTTCAGTCGTCGACGTCCTCAGCACTTCTTTTACCTGTCCTCCATCCAAATCCTACATCAGCAACACAAACGACTTTAATTACAGGTGAGCGGAGCTCACCCATTGCATGCCGGTTTCAGCATTTCGTTCTTGGGGCTGACAATCCACAATCTTGAAAGTGTCTTCCTTTTGTATATTTTGGTATGCACCAGCGAACATGTTTCTTCCAAGATTTTGAAATCAGACTTGCTTTCTAAACATTCTTCTCCAGTTATTGTAGCAATAAAACAAAATTGCTCCACTTCCCAAATCAACGCAGTTTAATATTATCTGGGATCGGGTGAAATTGTGGTATTGCCGAAAAAAACTCTGGAACTTTTTTACCTGTTGGAATATTTTACTTCATTAGAGGCCAGGTGAGCTGATGATGATAAAAATGAGGAAACTCGCGTTTACTTCAACAGAGCAGCTGTCACACGATTCTCCCAATGTTGAACCTTCTTTAAAGCATATGGAATATAGTAACAACATTTTGTTAACATTGCCTCCTCGTCTCCTCACCTGAGTTACAATCAGTCTGCTGTTAAATTTCCACATTTTCCCCCTCATCTCTGGGCTCTCGCCGTTAGTTCACGTTTGGTTGAGGAGAAGACAGCATCATTTGAGCCGTGTATTTTTCAGTCTCACCTGGCTATCAACATAGCATCTGCTGTTCAAGCCTTTTATACAAGTTTACCGTTAAAACTCTCTCGAGTCAAGTATTGCCATTTTGCCAATTTCAATCCGTTGAATTTCTGTCGGCGCTATATAGTAGTGACTCGAGGTTCTTCGGTTCTGAAAGTTTGTGTAAAAGTTGACGGACCGATTTTGAACTTTCTACCACCACCACCGACATATTAACCTGATAAACGGGGAATTTTTATTACACGGTGCTGCAAGTTATATTGAGCGTGCGACCGGATACTCGGATTCACATCACATATAGAACACGTTCACAAGTTCAGACAGAGGTGAAGAGGGCGGAGAGAAATTGCGATTTTCTCCATTGATAAGACTACGAGTTTTAAATGTGTTTCAACCAACTCTCTGTTAGTCGACATTGAAATAAAACTGTGCTGTTTTTAATGCTCCACTGCCAAGACTAATTGCTACACAGGATGATCAAAGTGGATTTTGTATCTCGTTTCTGGTGCTAAGACTGTATTTTTGAGTAGCCGAAATGAATTTAAACAACAACAGATTTTGGTGCTCCGAATTGGCCTCGAACACTTCATCCTTCTGAAGGTAAGCTAAAAGTCATGAAAATTTGGGCCGCTGTGCCCGATATCTGCAATATTCCGCAACTAAAAAATTGCATCCGGCGCAACTTCGCGCGGGGTCAGAGATCAAAACTTGCAGATGCATTGCCAGGTTAGCTTTGGTGCCCCGCAGCAGGATTTGCCATTTTTGAACCGTTGAACAATCGATTATTGTCAATCGGGATGCATCGACTTGGTAGCGACTTTGGCGGTACTTGAAGTTCGCCCAAGCTTTTATTTTATATCCTGCTATCTGAAATGCACATGCATTTGACATATTCGCAACTGAACATTTATACCAACGCATCTTGTTCTATTGTTTATCGTTGCAAATTGTCTTTGATTAGCTGATTGTTGGTCGGATTATTCACAGATGAATTTATTTAGCAAACATGCAGTTGATGCTGCTGCTTCTTTGCCTGCATGTTCCTTGATCCAAGCACAATCATGATTTGCTTGCAAAATATTGCAAAACATGGCCAACAATCGCTTTTGTGCATTGTTGCAAGAAAAAGTGCATTGTGCATTCCTCCTTCTTCCTCCTTTAATTGAAAGCTATCATGGACCAATTAGCAACAATGCATTCTTCTGCCATCTTTTTTGGAATATTTTTGTGTAACAAAAACCAGGAGCTGTGTTGTTCTCCTATAGCCACACACATTGTTGTGACTGTTCTCATTTTCCTCCCTCGTCGTCATTATCCTACAGAGGGAGCTTCATTATTATTGTTTTAGTGCAAAAAACGTTATATATTATCTTCCCGTTAGTCTCCGGCGAACGACCGTACAAATGCGTCAAGGAGATCATCTCCTCGCCAACATTACTCGGGCTCGCCCTACTGAAATTATAGTTTATCCGGACATTAATTGGGCTCTTTTGCAAGGAGATAAAGGGCCCAAGTTTTCTTCATTTTGTTTTACGTCCAAACTAACTGCACTCGGTGCTTTAACTTGACGCAAGCACTTGAGCAACCAGGAGCGTCTCATTTTTCGCGCATATTTACTGACATTTACACCGCTTCGTCTTGGTCGTCAAGTCGTCAGCTAGCTTCATCATGTATGAATTTCAGCGTTCCTGTTACATATCGTCACGTGAGTTACTGCGACAGTTGGATAGTCTTGGTCTTGTGGGCTGAGATTTTGCTGAGCATTGTTGGGCAACAATGACGAGACTTGTTGTTAATGAGCCTTCGAGTCCATAAGCCGTCTTATGATCCCGTACGCTTTTCCTTGTTTATTGCAAAGTCCGAGTGGTGTTGATGAGCCTTTGGCAGTGCATTGATTTTCCTAATCGGGCACCTACAAAAAGTCCAAGAACCGGAAGGGCAGCGCAGCGCAAAGATGAACATCTCCATGTACTTTGGCATAGTCCTCAGGTTGGGCTTGCTGATCCCGTTGATCGGCACCCCGACCGAAGTACATATACAACATGTGCTCATTAGTCGCGTGATTAATTCTTGTACCTGTGCAGAACCGCAAGGCAAAAGTGCCTGAGCGAACAAGCGCCGGTAATGAGCCTGAGCGCTTCTTCTTCAGCTCAAATCCGCGTCTTCTTATCATATCAAAATCTGTTGGAACTGGACATTTGAGTTCGGGCCGTTGCTGGCAAAAAGCTGGATTCGTCCCTTTGGCTCTCGCAACCTGAGCGAGATTAATCACGATTATGTATGATAGATGACGTAACCGGCAAAAACTGCATGTGCGGCGGTTTTGTATGAGAAGGCGGCATTGGCGGACTTCGTGCTGACCCGTTATTACAGCGGCTATAATCTGTTACGCAAAATTGGCCAAAGTTGCCATGTCGTTTGTATAAAAACCTGATTCGCCAATCTTCGGTTCGATAATATATATACACAGCTGACTGATTCCTCTTTGGATTCTTCGATCCGCCATGCTGTCTACGTCGTTTCCGAAGATTAGTCGGGCAGTTTGTGAGATTTTTTGCAATTTTGCCAAATAAGACCGTGAAGGAGACTGAACGGCGCTTGTAACCTCAGGGATCACCAAACTGGTGTGGCCCACTGACTTGCCAGCATTTTTCAACAGTCGTAACCGAACCAAATTTGATCTAGTTTCCATTCAGACAGTCTGAAAAATTCTGCCGCCTGTCTGGCATTTTTAAATTAATGTTTTCAATTCCACATTTTACTTGAGAATCCACAACAACAACCTTTTCGTAATGGCTGATGGCTGTAACTGCTGCCGATTCAAGATATATCGATCTTGTCCACGTCGCTTAAGGCTAAACAAGTGTATTTTTCTCTCGGACTTGCATTAACTTGAACATATTAAATGCCGTTAACTGCCAAACTTACACAACAAAATACATATTTTTAATTAATGTTCATGAAACTGTTTAGGTCTCGGCCACCATAGCAATTACCTTTTACCATACAAAATTCACTCGATATACAATATATGCGTGATTCCATCCATTTCGACAAAGGTCGCTGTAAATTGAATTAATGTCAGTAAAAAAGTTATTGGCAAATTAGCAACATCAAATAGAAGGTAGCTTCGAGTTGAGACTGTAAGGAGCAATTTTGTTTTTGTCGAGCGTTTAAAAAGCCATTGTTGCTAATGGGTGGGCAGATTCTGCTATATTTTTCAACTGTGAGTTTCTTAATCCATTTTGTTCTCTTCTCGAGAGAAACAGACTTGAGCTTCTGCTGCGCTGAATTTACAAGGGCGTTTCTGACCCCACAGACCCAGAATACATAATTGTCCCTAAAATTACGATAGCGGTCAACTCATTTCAGTGATCGATTATCGTTGAAGTGCATGTGTGCGATACTGAAATTCCCATGTATTTCCAACTCCTTATTGTCTATTCGTGATTCTCGTGACTAATAAAAATTTCATCACCCAAAAATTCATAATCAGCTCGTTTGATCTCGCGCGCGCGCGATTACATCTTTTGCCAAAAATCTCTGGCTGGCTTGCAGTTATTAAAAAATAACGGAATCTTGGAATTCGCTCCAATTTTTTCCCTCTCCAACAGTCAATTTGCCTTGCGTAGCTCATGCATTTTAGTTGTGGAGTTAATCACACGTTACAGAAAATTAATTACTGTCCGTTCGAGTTCGAGACATCCACCGACATAATCAGGTTTACCGGTTCAATGTTGGAAGGAGCAGCATTCTGAGAATTGAACTTCGACCTGGGCGACCTCAGGATACAATTCTCTGTTTCAAATTTTTGAATGTAGAAAGTCTCATTGTATAACATTAAAGAAGGAAAAAGATAAGAAGCTCCAACGAGTACATAATCCGACAACACATAATAATAATTCGTTAATTGGCGATTCTCGGATATGATGATTTGGCAAGCTTTCTAAAGCTTGTTTCTTCTTGACTTTACGTATGTACAACATGGACGACGACAGGCAACTTTTGCCTTGTTCAATGCTCATTATTCGCTAACTGGGTTCGCGACAATTATCCTCTTTAAAACAGATTACTCATCATCCTCTGCCTCCGTAGCTTTCTCAAACGAAAATATTCCCGACGATTCACATTATACTTATCATTGTCACTTGCTTAAAATTTTTAAGCAGCCATTCAGAATGCAACTGACTTCCGTTTTCTTCATTCATCCTTTGTCAATTGTGCAGAGATGTTCATATTTTTTTGCGTAATAAGAATTACATTTCTTTGATTCCGGCTCAAGTAATATGCAGTTTGCTGATACATACAGTAAGCCATGGAATTAACGCTCTCAGAATACAGTGATTAAAACCAGAGCAACAAGTCTGAATGGAGAAAGCCGTGATTCGAACATAATTAATTAATTCTGCTTAAACTACAAAGGTTTAAAGTTTAATTCAGCTTCACGAGCCATTTTGAGTCTTTCGTCTTCACCCCGTGGAGATTATTAATTGTTGATCTCTTTACATCAATGACTGTAAACATTGTTGATTTTCGTTGAATTCATGCGTTACTGCTACTGTGAATACAAAACTGCTCTTTCAAATCCACTCGACTTGTGATGGTTGTGAACAAAAAGCGTCAGCTGAATTCTTTCGAAAAGCGTTCAAATCGGCGAACCGTTGAAGCACCCCGATTCTTGTGAATTTCGTTTCCAACAACAAAGTCAATATGGCTCAAGTACAAGAACGTTTCGTTCTGCCCTGGCAGTTTTTCTTGCTTGTTCTTGGCTTTTATTGTCGTTGCCGTCGTCGTCGTCGTGTAAACCAACATCGACTCGAAAGCGAACAAGACATTGTTGTCTTGTGGTTTACCTGAATGCGTTGTTGTCGTACGCATCGTATCGCAACCACCAAAATGGCGTTGGTGCAAGTAAGTATCGCTCCAAAAACCAAACTCACAGCCGGCGCAGCAAGGTGCCATCGATGTGCAGGAGGAGACGACTTTAAAAATATATCGAATCAAATTGCTTTATCATTCCCAGAGAAACTAACTGTCATTTGTACAACACGAAAAAGTAGAGTAAATCCCGATCGGGAACAGCATGACTGACGGATGTCTTGAATAAGAAATATCGATCCTCATCCACAGCAACGTCTTCATTTGGTGTTTGCCATTTTGCCAATTTCAATACCGCACAAGGCGCTTGTCACCACATGGTGCCAAAAACAAAGGCGACTTGCACACACACAGCTGATTACCCCGCAACCCAATACAGTTATAGCTTCTTCTTCTTTCTTAATCAACAGATTAACAATTAAGAAATTCGCAAAAGAGTGTAGAGTGTGGGCGCTCGGAGTCCCGCTTTGAAGCTTTTCGGATTTGCTTCTGGTAAATTAGTGGCGACATGGGCGTTATCGAACCGTTATGAAGAATGCTCACCTGAGCTCCTGCTCAAGTTGCAACTTTGGCAATAGGATCGACCACGTCCCACCGTTCAAAGGTTAACGAATTGTATTGTTGGTGCTTAGCGGGACAAGGGCTTAGTTGGCTAAAGTGTCCTTTTTGTACTGGGCTTTAATGCGATTAGCTGTTGTAATTAATGCAAGTGGTGGCCTGCAGTGATGGCTTTAGCTTGGAGACCAACTTCTCTGTCCGTTAGAGTGAGATAGCAAAAGTGTCAGACGCTGTCAATGGAAATTCGCAAATGTCATTTCACATGCATACATATCCCAGTTTCGCTGATCCGAGGTCAGCATCGACCAAGATCCGCAAGATATTTTGTCAGTCATTCAAAATATTATTGTCTGGCTGTCTGGCCCGCTTGTTGTCCGATTAATAACAGGGCTCTCTTGTTGACGACTTCTTCGAACATCATCTTGACCTTTGATAATGAAGCCATAAGCTTCGTGTCGCACTTTACGAGTGCCAATTCGCAAATTGACTGATTGACACCTGACCAAGCTTCCATTGTCGCCAAGATCGGTCACAGAAATTTTGGCTCTCAAGTATACACATCTTCTGCTGTTCAAGTACCCGTTGAACACCCAAACCTTTCTGTTCCACTTCAGCTATGTACAAGAGTCTCTATGCAGAATTTTTACGAATTCATTCCTACAACTTGTTGCAAAATGTCAAAACTTTGGTCTTGCTGGAGTTGACAGAAACTGCCGTTAAAGCCCCGCCAACTTAATTTAAACCATTTTCGCACTGAATCTGTCCGTGTAACACACAATTAACAATCAAATTAAGGTCACCCATCATACTTCTAACAGTTTGCGAATTTTGACAATGTACTTCTTCATAGTATACAGTTAAATCGCCACCCGCGGAGCTCCAACGATTCTTCATCATGAACAAGTGCCGATTTTATCACTTCCATTAATAACACATTCGCCTCTGTGTATTTCCCTATATCTCCATGTTTCTTCCGTTGCGAATCTCCCACCGAGCTCACGTCTAATAATTGTTTGCAAACCAACTTTGATGACGGTGATGAACCCTTGAGGCATCTCGCAAATTTTTTCCTTGTGTTTTCGTATGTGTGTGGGCCTTTGGGCAGGCCTACAATTTAAAATCCGTGTTATCGTGTCTGGGTCTCTTCCTGCTGTTTCTCCGTTGGTTCCCATGGGCTCCTGAAGTGCACAAGAATCGATCGCCTTCCAAGTAACTTGAACTCGCGGAAATGTCGACTTCCGTGCCTGTTTGCTGATACATGCGCGATGCACAACAAAGTTTGCAAACATTTGCCGATTGTTCGATGTAAAATCCGATAGCTGTCATTGTCAGTGGGTAATGTGGTATTGTTGTCTCTTGACATGTGTGTACCTGTGTGTATCTCGAATTAATTGGCAAAATTACTTTGCAAAACTTCAAGAGCCTTGCATTGTTGCCGCCGCGTATGACTAATTGTTATCTATGCGTAGGCCGCTACTTGCTCACCCCTTTTAACATTGACATTATCGGCGAATAATATTTGCACACGTCCTCTCAGCCCTCTACATTAACAAGCACGGAATATGTTATCACTTGTGGTTTTGATAAGCGTTTCCTATTTAATATAATGTATTCGCCACGTTGCCAAAAATGTGGACCGATGCTAATATTTGTATTGTGCGGAACTGAAAATCACTCGGGTTGATCTTGAATGACTCACAGGCTCGCAGGTACTGTTTGCCCAATGACCAAAAAATTGCACATTTTCAATGTCAATCAGCACTTAAAAATCTGCAAGCCCATTTGGGCGCGCTCGCACAATGTTAAGGCTTGGTCTCATCGCCAAAGACTTCTTTGAGGTCGCCGCGGCAAGCTTGCTCAGAGACTTTGAATTTTGCGCGCTGTTGATGGGATTTATCCACTTGAAAAACCAATCGTCTGATAACTTTTAATTCCAACGTCAACATCAACATAACCTTTGATTTGTTGTTGTTATTTTAGCACCACAATTTTGATTGTCAGTTTGCGTAGAATCCCGCGCTGCCTGGTTAGCCAGGCTTTTGGGCGTGTGAAGTTGAGAGTGAGCTTTGATAATTGGACCGTGTTCGTCTTGTCCTGCAAATCTGCAAACCAGATTGCGTAATTTGCAACTTGATGAAGTGGTTATATACGTTTCGATCAAGTCGAGTGCGAATTATTTTCGCCAATGACAGATGAGCTTGCACGTAATTGAAGGGTGGATTGCAGGAGGTGGTATATAATAATCTGTTGAATAAGCCGCAAACACTTCATGTTCACCCACTGTAAAATCTGACCGCTTGCGGAGATAAAAGATTCTGGTTGCGAAAAAATTATATAATATTATTCGAATGACACTCGACTCAAAATGATGCCTCACGGGCTTGGTTCCAATTATTTTTGTTTGCCGACTGGTGAATTGCATTTTTTGTCTGCTTCTCGCCTAAATTTATTATACGGATCCGCCTTTGTCATGCCCTTTGACCTGCCAACAGTTTACGTAGGCGCCAAAAATTCTCTGTATTTGGAAACATCTGAAGCCTTACGAATTTGGTCGCATAAGCGTATTTTTCGCCTCACCGGTTTCCGTTTAAGATAATAAAAATCTTGGCTTTTAATCACTCTCAGGATTAGTTCCGGCCACTACGTAATGAGATTACGGATTTCAAGTCGACTTGAAACGCGTTTTATGGAGAAAATCCCTCTGTGATGTCTGTCGGATTCAACTGAGTAGGTTCAAGGAAGCTTGGTAACAGGATTTGAAGTTAAACACCAACTTTTAAGTTTGAGCCACTTTGAGCATTACTAAAAAAGGGAAATTCGCAGCACATCCTCTTACAATGTTTCTTGATCAGTCTCTCTAGTCGTGGTAAACACTTTTTAAAGTTTTTTTTCCGTTTACGTCAGCGTGGCTACAAGGGTTCGATACTGATCTCACAATCTCGAATTCAATTAGCTGGTGCCTCCACACCTGTTCTGGTCCTTAAACTTTTCCTGATTTCTGTCTATTGTGTGATGCAGGGAATTTTTGCAAATTCTTTTCGCAAATTTGTTCATTAGCGACGCTTGAACTGGTTGCATCATGTATGAACATTCACGCATATGCAACTTTATAGTGTTGCAGATTGAACACTTTCTTTTTATAAAAATTTCCTCTTTCAATTTAAGGAAAGGTGTGAAAGGTGACAGTTGCACAATTTGCAAGTGATCTAGCTCTAAATTTAATTAAAAGATTTTTTGGTGGGCAAGCTTATAAGATCACGAAAGTTTGTAGGCGTAGTATAAGAAAAGTACACGTTTTTCTGTACGTAAACCGGTATAGTACTTGAACCTTGTTAAAATACAACGAAGATGACGCAACAAAAAACTAGGCTCTAAATAGATTCATAGACTTAACACTACCTTTGGTACCTGGAAAAACGGTTGACATCTCTAAATCTCTGCTGAGGTCATTATGGAATTCTTAACCACTGACTGTGCGTTTGATATTCTTATTGATTTCGCATGGCCCTGGCATTGACATATTT
Organism: Sphaeridia pumilis; assembly: GCA_034698345.1. Classification (NCBI taxonomy): domain Eukaryota; kingdom Metazoa; phylum Arthropoda; class Collembola; order Symphypleona; family Sminthurididae; genus Sphaeridia; species Sphaeridia pumilis. Next base: position 14,774 of record JAQGBJ010001109.1, on the reverse strand, counting down.
TAAAAGGCAATTTCCGCCCGGAGATTCGCCAATCCCATCTGCATCATAGGTTACGAATTTTTAATTGTGTCTTCTTCTCCAGTATTTCAAGTCTTACAAACAAGCTTTAAATATTCGTCAGCACTTGTGGATCAAGGTACAAATACTTTTCTTAATTTTTCCAAGCGGAATTCCCAAACAAGTGCAAATTTTCCTCTTTCCGCAACTTCAGCTATTGAAACTCCATGGACCAAGACGGCGACGTGAGACTCCAGCTTTTTAATGACATTGACAAGAACATGTTCTGTATATGCAAGCACATGATTTGCAGTTGATTCAACTTTGAGATGAACACGTCTGCTGCTGCTGTTATAACTTAACATCAAGTTGGTTATTCCAGTTAGCGAATTTTTCGCCAATTGATTCAACACATGGCAGGTTTATAATGTTTCATTTGAGATGACGTTGGTGGAGTCTGCAAACTCGCTATAAATATAACATGGAGCTTTGTCTTGTATTTGCAGTGACCTCATCATGTGTTGACACTGACTAAAACTCGAGAGTTTGCTTATACTGATAGAAGCCATTTGGCGTACACAATTATAAGCGACGTTCAATCAAAATACCGTTCTTATCATCATCTGCCCTTGGTTTCGACAAAACTTGTGTGTTTTGTATATGTACGGCATTGAAACGTTGCAGTTTTAGCGATAATATATACTAAATATACCGCGCTTCGTTCACCACCAGATAAGAAACCACAAAAGTTACATGTGAACTTCAACTGTGGTATTTCCGACAGTCAGCAGAATTCGCTTCTAATAAGGTCCGGTATTCGCAATTAATTTTTCGCGATACTTCATAGACCATTAGGAGTCACAGCGCACAGTTTCAGTTTTAAACACAGTAAATTCATTAAGCCGTATAGCTGTTCTTCGCCTAAGCGCCCAATGAAGTGACATCACAAGTCGCAGCAATCTCTAGCACAGGTGTGTTATATGTGGCAATTACGCGCAGCGAGTCAGTCATCAGCAGCAGCGTCGTCGTCGTATTGCTCATCCACTTTTATCATCATCAGCAGCAACAAACAACGCTGCTTAATGGCAGTGATGAGGAGGCAACTCCTGTTGTTCGCTTAAGCGTCGTTTCAATGGCTTCACTCGAGGCTTGACTACTTGAGTATTTGAACATCGGCGGTCAGTTTCGCATCGACGAGTGGTTCTGAGAGCAACAGTTTTCTGCGGTGCTGTGGCTGTGAGCACAACTTGATTTAGTCGGTGGGTTTAGCAAAACTTATGTTCACTTTTCAATGTTTGAATTCACTTGACTGTGGTTGTTTTGTTGAAGATTGTGCAAGTCTGTGTGTGTGTCTTGCTGTTGCTGTTTCACGGGTTCGGGACGAGGAAGTATGTTTTGACCGATGGACCGGGAGATAATTTTGGTGAAATTCGCAGGAATATGTTCAAATCGTGTTCGCCATGTGCGACGGTATCAGGAGTCCTCCAAGTCAGTTCAACTATTCGTGCAGTCATTAATCATTGATTGCTGCCATGTTGTTCATGTTGCTTTGCTCGTAAGCCTTTTTGACTTGTACTTTTGCCTCCTCTTTTAACCACTTACAGATTTGATCTAGGTCGGATGTCAGTCATGTTTTCTCGATCCTCAAACGCTTTAGCAGTTTGTTTCGTAACAACATTCGCCATTTCAGTCAGTTTAAAGTACATGCAAAACCTTTCAAATTCGCCGTATCTGAACGTCTTGGCGTTACAAGTTGGTTGGTTATACACATTCAACTGTGCCTTGTTACCGACGACTTTAATCTTCTCTCCTGTTAGTTGTTCTTTCGTTAAGCTGTAAATGTATTTGGTCAAGTGAAATTTACCAGATGCGAATCTCGCCTTGTCTTTCCCTTCTTGTCACAACAACCACAACAACCAGAACAGTTGATACCGATTTTATTGACTTGTTAATTTGATCTGTATTTGTCTCGTCATTTTGTTCGAAATAGACATACTACAGAGCTTAATTTGGCGATGCAATGTTTGCTTTCCCTCATGAGAAAATTATGTAAACATTGCCTTTGGATTTTCGCGCCTTCAGGGAATCTGGACTGCAACGCGAGGGAAGTTTGAAATCGCATGAGGCGCAGCAGTTATAAACAATGCACGTTGAAGATCGTTTCAAAGAGCTGGTTTAATGAATCCAAAGTTACTTCTGTAATTATAGATAGTTTGACACTTGAAGTGTGGCGACAACTTGATTGTTGTTAAGAAAATCAGTGCAAGTTTGAAAGTTGGTCGATTTCGTCGCAAGTGACATAATTAAACAGCATGGCTTCTATTGACGGAAACGACGTTGCTGTTGCTGCTGATGCTGTTACTTCATCGTCATCAGAATCACACAATTCAAAAGACCTCAGCAGTTTGATTGATGAAGACAGCAAAAACGGAAATGAATGGAACGAATCAAACGGCAATGATGAGGATAATGGTTCGAGTTGTTCAGGTAATTCCGATACATGTTGAAATGCGTGTGTATTATGTCATGTGTCGTCTCTTCGTATGAGTCAGTCTGTCAGTTATGCAACAATATTTTTCCATTAGTTCCTTCTTCAAACGTTATTCTTCACAACGTGCTTCTGATGTCCTACAAGTAAATCTAATTAGACCATTAATTAAAGCAAGAAACTTGAAGAAGAAGAAAGTGTCACAAATGAGGCATCAACATCAACAACCATCCAAAGTGTCCAGTGTCCTTGGTACTACATTATGGGCCAAAATTCGCCATGCTGCGATAATTACCGTTGTTATTGTTGGGAATAATTCAAAAAGTATAGGTCATTCCTATACTTTCTGTATAGGTATCGACATGACCGCAAATAATTCGGTACAATGCCCAATTACATTGTTACTTGCTGTCGGTCGCCATTGTAGTTGTTGGTAGGTCGTGTCTTCGTGATTACCCTCGAACACGGTGATTTACTTTGGTCTTTTATTATTACTATCGACCCTGTCGATATCTGCCGATCTTGAGCGGTGGCTTTTGTTATATTGCTGTTTATATGGTCTACCATTTTGTAGACTACAAGCCGGCGACGACATCCATTGAACTTCTTTGCCATTTTCGAAGCTTAACTTGAGACTTTTTGCTTTGACAATATCTCGGCATTGATTTCGTTTAACGATCCTCCAAGTCTTTAAGCTGTCTTTTGATGCAGTCTCACGTTTCTGACAAGAGGCGATCATCACCTTGTCTTGCTTTTGTTATGGTTTCTTTTTGCAATATATATTTTGCGGTAAACGATCATTTTTGTATGAGGAGCAAGCAACCTGAAGTATTCTTGTGTCCTTCCGTCTCTTGGTCTTGTTCCTGAAAAAATTCAGAAGCACTTATATATTTTGTAAATGCATTTTGGTGCTATTGAAAACCGTTTGGATCTTCATATATATTATACAGCGATGAAAAATATAATTCATGTTTTTACAAGGGCAGTTGACTCTTTTGCTTGCGTTAATGGCTTTTTGTTTGTATACAACAAACGAACAAGGACGAACGTGCGTCCGATTTTATTGTTCCGTCCATGTACAGTTAGTTGTGATCGTGTTCTAACCAGGTGTGATAATAGCCGAATAATATTCTTAGCTCGTACTATATGTACTTGAGAAAATTCGAGAGGTTGCGACTTCAGAAATTTTGGGATCAGGAGGACATTTCAAAATTTCTCCTTTGAAATGGAGACAGAGACGAGACGGAGAAAAGTGAATTGTATCATGTTGAGCAAATGGGGATTGTTGCCCCTCTTCAAATCCGTCCAAATAATGACACACATTACAGACTTGAGCTGAGGTGAATCTAATTGAATTGCTGCAGCAACGTCTCCACCTTCACCTGTGTAGGCAGAAGAAGACCAAGCAGGAAAAGTGATTGTTGTCATGTTAGTCATGTTGGTTATAAATATATGATTGTCTCGATTGCAGAGGAGGTGGAGGATGATTGAATTTAATCATATCATCATCATCATTACTCACACTTTCAACTATGACAAAACTTTTGTTGTCTGATCCTGTTCAACGTCGTCTCCAACTTGAAAAGTCAGTCAACGTGTCAACAATCGGAAATAACCGTAACAGCAGTAGCAACAGTCGCTCAGTCAGCATTGTTGGATAATGAGGAGCAAGAAAAAGTAAAAGCTCATGTGTATTATGCAGTTTAATTTAATATATAAGGTGTAGGCGCCCATAATAAATTGATGACGGTGTTTTCTATTTTCGTCATATTTCTGCAGGAAGTTGAGTTCCTTGCACACACCTGTAATTATATATTTTCTTTGATTTTGGGCAAAAGTTGGTGAGCATCTTATCTTAGCAGCCTGCGTCGCCATCAAGTCGGTCAAATAATAATTACAACCAAAAATCTTGAGTAAACATTTGAAAGCGCTCTCGGAGCATTACCGGCAATTACGAGTATCAGAAAGCGAGAAATGACCACCGAGTCTTTGCTTAACAAAATTGCAACAATGTATAATGTAACGCTGTATTCCGTGCGGATAATTGAACTTGTATTGTTGCTGGCTACTTCTGCTGCGTCGACGCATTATGTGTGTTTGTTGTTGGTACTTTAATGGCCATGCGTTTTTGATGAGGTTAGAATTTCAATTGTGACTGGCTTGAAATGTTTACTTAACGGAGCTCTATAACACCTACAGACGAACATCGTTACACGATTCTGTTCACAATCGATTTACAAAGTTTCAGCATGTAATGTAATGGAATTCTTGTAATAACTGCATTCGACATGACTTTAAATTCACTTGCGTGTGTGTCCATACAGTTCGGCAAAAGCAATTGTTGTGAATGCGCAAGAGGGAAAATTGTTGATTTTAAAAATTACTTTCATTATACGCTATTGTCTTGGAATGTGTTTCTGTGAGGTCCGTCTCGGCGTCAATAATCGACATGAAGAAGCTGGCGAGTTGCCACACATACGAGCATTAACGGTGCGCGAATTATCGAAATGATAAGCGAAATTCATGTAAAATTGTTCAAATTGAAAAGTAATGATGACAGCAGCATTGACAGCCCTTGTCGAAATGTTATTAGAGTTGCGCAATACCGATTTAAAGGCGTTAAATTGATTTTTGGCCGGATTCTTATTGCTGAGAGGCTTTCAAAACAGATTGTGCGACTGAAGTTCTAAAAAAATTTGTTCTCCATTTTTGCAGGCTCTGACTCCTCTCCAGAAGTAATGGACAGTACTCACGAGCTCTACCACCACCACCACAATTTTATCCCGCCCACTTACTCCCGTCTCCCGCCAGACGGCGACGAATTCCCCAACAACAGTTGGGCGGAGGACTCCTCGACATTGGCCGGCAGTGGCTTCCACGGCGACCTCAAGGACACCAGTAAAATGTACCGAGCAGATCTGAAGCTCGTTGGCAAAGAACGTGCCCCTCCGCCGTTGCCACCCAAGGGGCCTCCAGCAGCCTCAGCAGATGACCAAATCCCATCGTCGCCACCTCCGCCGTTGCCGACTTCGATACCCCCGGCCCTGCTTCCAAGGACCGCAAGTACACACATGGCCGCTGCTCCTCCTGCAGCCTTGACTCGTCGAAGCAGCAGCGTCGAAGACAAACTGAGGACTTCGCCAGGTTACATCAACCCACCTCCAGCGCCACATCCTCGAACTAACGAACCCAGTAAGAAGAGCGTCAGAGACAAAATCGCAATGTTTTCCAGCCGCAGTAATAGCGTGGAAGAAGGGCCGTCGTCCAATACTCTGTACAGAACGACCCCAACACCGTCTTCAGTATCGTCAACATCTAGTCTACCACGTCCTGGTGCATTTAGCAAAAGTTCAGAAAACCTACTTAGCAATAATAGTACTTTGTTTTCCGTTGCGGCGACGACGCCTTCGTATACTCCTCCAGCAACGGCTGACAAATGGAAGTCCAGCTTGGATATTCGCAAGTCTTCCATCGAAAGTCATCAGTACAACAGTTACACTCCAAAGACATCCGAGCGCTTCAGCAGCAGCGACAGGTCCCAAAGCTTGTTGGACGTTGGACTTGCGGAACCCGGTTACCGATCCCAGTTTACTACGCCGAGCTACGGCGGTAGTTCTGCCCAGCTCATGGAACAGAGACGTCGGGCTAACTTGAGCAAGCTTCGAGGTCTTGTCATTCCAGCAGACAATAGCAGCAAGACCAAGGAATCCTCCACGTCAGTTGTAGACCTCCCAGCCATCATAAGCAAGGACAGTGTGAAATCAAAGGAGCCTTTGAAACCCTTCGATTACAAACCAAGTGCCAATAATAAACCATACGTTTCCCCGGGTTCCACAGTGAGCACCGACTCTGAATCCGACTGGAAGCTTCCTGTTCATCAGAACGTGCTGCCCAAGTACAGTCCAGCGTTCAAGCGTCGAAGCCTGACACCTTACTCGCCGTCTTCGCCGTTGAAATCCAACCTTGTCGCCGCTCCAGTTACTTTCAACAACGGTCCGACGAGCTACAAAATGGCTCCTGAACCAAAGTCTCTTGACAGCCTCGCTTCACCGCATTCGGACTCGAGCTTCGAATTCCAAGATTCCAAACAGCAAGGCAACAACCTTGGGGATGCTTTGTCATCTTCGACCCCAGCACCTCCAATGGCAATTAAGCGCAACAGTGCAAAACATAACGGCGACGTCCACGTCCCAACGCTTGAAAACACAACAACTCGAGCAACAACAAAGGCCAAGTTGGAGGATAGTGACAATGACTCGGCAGTGAGTTCCAGTCGTTCGAGCATTTCTCACGGTCTTTCTCCTCCAAATTCACCCACGCCTCAAGAATCATCCTCAACGACACCAGATTCCGAACGAGTCCCTCCATCTGCAAATGACGATAATTCCGATGAAGCTGCTTGGAGAGTACTGAAACCACAAAGCGTCGAAGCAATCAACAGGAAAAACGTACTGTCATCTGCAAAATTCAGTTCCGGTCTCGGCGCTGATGGTTTGGCGAGGCCACGCAGATCCGATGACGAAGAAGCCTCCTATGCTGATGCAGAGGCTGAAGACACTGAATCTTCCTGCTCCGAACTTGACGTCAGCAGCAGTCGCCGAAGACCGTCCCTAACCAACCGCTTGGTACATCACCAAGTTCGTCGTGGCTCCGCCTCCAACAACAACAAACGCCCTGACACCACTGAAGAGGAAGACAACAACAGTGACGGCCCTCCAGAAAGGTCCTCTTCACACATGGCGCCTTCCCATTCGAAACAGTCTTCAATGGACGTGAATGATCTGCCACAATTGACAGAATCACCTCTCCAAGCCATCTATGACATGGAAGCCCAAATGGCCTACATCAATGAAATTTGCGACTCACTTCCCAACAGAAGCGACTCCTCCAGTCGCTATTACTCCAGACGGGATTCCGAAACCACAGTTATCGAGCGACCTGTCATTAAAGAACGCAGCAGGTCCCAAGACGTCATCGACGCACCGTCTTCAACTTCCGCTGCTGACAGAAGAGCCCGAAACCGCAGCAGTTCCGGAAACGAGTCAGACTTTTCCAGCAGCGTCTCCGTGAGCAGTAGCCACAGTAGCAAAAACACTGAACAATACAGGTCAGACAGTTACAGCAGAACGGAACCAAGCTACCCGACCATCACCGAAGTTACCCACTCTTCAGAGTCGTCGACATCTTCCGAAGAAAAATGGTCCCAACTCGAACGCAAGTATTCCAAGAGCCTCACTTCCGTCAACCTCCTCGAAAGCATTTCATCGCCAAAAGTGGAGCCACCAACAGCTCCAGCAGCTTCTGTCATGTCCAAATACAGCACCAGTAGCAGTAACAATGTCGGCATCGAAAAGGCCTTTGACAAGATGCTCGAAAAAACCTTCGGTGACATCAAACCCAAAGCGACCGCCAACATGCCCAAGGGCAGGAACGACTTCCGTTCTCTCTCAGAAAAATGGCAGCAGATTTCAACCACTGGCGAAGCTCCAGCTGCTCCACCAGCCCCAACACCATCTTCCAAGCCAATGCCAGGACCGAAACCGCCCAAACCAGCGGAATCTCCCATTACAGCTGCACCTAGCTACAGATCGCTCTCCTCGTCTTCTTCCTCAAGAGACACTCCAGATTTTTCTCCACGAAAAACCAGCACTCCCCTGAGCAGGCCTTCGTCCGACATTTCAAACGACGTCCTACTACTAGAGACTCCTCCTCCAGTCGTCCCTAGATCAAGCCTACCTTTGAAACCTAGCGAAGTTGACGATGACGCTAAATCAGAAGCCTCGCCTGCAGTGTCTTCCAGTCCAGCCCCAGCCGGTACCAAGAGATCCGTGAGCGTCAATGACATTCGCCGCGCCTTTGAAAAGGCCGAGATCGCCGTCAGCAACCGGGAAGAATCCGCCGCTGCTGCACCCAAGTCTTCCGCGCTCAGCAGCGCCAACGTCAAGGAATCCATCGGCTACTCATCCTCGACGTCTTCGGTTCCTTCCGCCCATTTCCGCGTCAGCTCCTTTGACAGCACAACAAGCGAAGACAGCAGCGCCACCACTCCAGCAAGCGGAATCTACGGTTCTGTAAACAGCCTTGTGTCGTCCGCAGCTCGGGACCCTTATGGCAGCATTACGTCCCTGGCCTCTTCCACCAGCTTAATCTCACCACAGGTAAAATTTCTTATTATTATTCAACAATTAACATTCTGAGCAAGTTCCATCATCCACACAAAAACTGAATGCAATCTCGCGTCTCATGAAGAAACCAAACAGGAAGTACCCACAAACAACAATGAAAGCCAAGACCTCCAACCAACAAACATCCCTGACCAATTCACCTCAGCGTTCTCATCAATTAACCTTGTTTCTTCATTAGCTTCCCTGTCAAGCAAAGGCTCGTGTTAAAGAGTAGGACATGCCCAACTGACAGTTGTGGTCAAACCAACGTCTTTGTTATCTTGTCTATAATTTCACTTAATGAACCCAATGCAGCAACCGCATCAAACAACAAAAAGTTGCTCCTTTTAACCCATTCCTCCGAGCAATCTTATAGCAAAAGTGTATCAATCACATGCAATTCCCGATACAAAAACGCCATATTTCAAAGGCCGTCAGGCCTTCCGCGGTTTCCTTTGACAGTCGTAACCAAGTACTAAAGACGCATTGTTACATGTATTCGCCACAAGACGTAATTTATCGCTTCTCAGAACTGCATTTCTCACAATTCACGCGCATTTCTTCCCACAGTTGCAGAAATCTTTTCATTCCAATTTGTACTTGAAATCGTTTTTGAAAGGCTCTCTTGTAACCTGAGGCTACAATTTCACTATTACATAGAAAAATTCAATATTCATACGGAAAAGAAACTTACTCTTAAAATTCGCTCTGATTCTTCCCTGCGTTTTAAATCAGGTTTACCAACCTTACCGTTTTCAATCTCGTTGGAATCCGATATTCCTTGCAGTTGCCAAACCGCTGAAATTCAGTTCCTCAAAAATCTAGATCACCAGGTGACTCGCAATCATACAAGTTGAACTTGTTATTTATCCAGCTGCAAACAATGCTCTTTGTCTGTATTACGTAATCCCAGCTGAAAAGCCGTTGCCACAATTCACTTCAAGACTTGTTCAACATACTGATTCAAGGTCTTTCTTGTGGATGCATCGCAACTTGACAACTTGTCATATCACATCAAACCTCCCATTGACAAATTCTTGGCTTCCTTCATTGCCGCTACTGACTGACAGAAAGCTGTTCGTGTGTGGGACAAATCAGATTTGATATCACTTGATAGTCTTCTCATCGTCGTCGTCGTGTCAATCAGCTGTTGTAGAGCCACGACGTCAACCTTTTCTTTGTCTACTTTGGTGATCAAATGCCAATGTCACTCGAAGGAATGGACGATGATACTACTCGGTTGAATGAATAATAATAAACCATTATAAAATTCCCTGCATTCTTGATTAAGGTCAGCTATTGCCAAAATAGCAGCTGCAGAAAGGTCCTCAAGTTCTAATGAAAGTTTTGGATCAGCAGAAGACTTGATATTCGTCTCTTGTTAGCTAACCCGAGCCATTGTGATCCAAAAATATACACACACACGACGACGACCCAATTATGTTAAGTGTATCACACATTAGGAAATTCGCAATCAACTGCTTCTTTGCAATTTGCACCGTAGACAATAGCCGTGAGTTGTCATCTCGCTCGTGATCTCCTTGTCGTCTTGAAAGTTTGCAACTTCACAGTGAGCGTTATGCAATTCTCTGCTGCTTACTTATATGAATTGCACATGAACACGTGCATATTTTGCCATTTGTGGATCGTAAAATTGTGAACCGATTCCTGGAACTTCTGACGCTCTTTTAAAGACTGCTGTATTGATTCAACAATCACAAGTCAACGATATAATAATTATCTAAATCATTGCATTCTTCTGGTTCAATTTCTCTTTTAGTGCTGCCGCTATAATATTCCTCTGTATCAATTTTGCATTGTTCGAAATGAGAGGTCATGTGGCATCAACGTTATCAATGTTCTTCAGCTCACAACAATTCGGTTGATTGTTGAAGCCATAAGAGCACATATACTCAACAAGTGCTTGAAGAACTGGCCTTGTAACTAAAGCTTTAGCTTTGCAAAATGGCAATGTTTATATTTATGTCTTCCATTTAAGACCTCCGCTTTGTCATCAGGTATTGTTTCCAAAGGAGCGTTTGAAATTGCATCTCCTTGTGTCCTTACCTACCGCAGCATCGTAGATCATCATCCGCCCGCGATTACATTGCTCAAGCTGTATTATAATAAAGCTGTCTGAATCACTGCTAAAATGGCAAGGATTTGTTTCCAAGATAGCAGTAAATCCAGTTTGTAACAATGGAAAAAATTCCTTGTGCGGAATCGCAAATTGAATACGTGTGTTTGTGTAGGATTTCCGTTCACCTCTCATCAAGGCACACCAACACCTTTTATTTTATTCTTTGTTGAATATTGGCAAAGTTTGAATAAGAAGTTATGTCCGTCGTTGCCATTGCGATTCTTTTGCAATGTTTTGAATAGCTTCAGGTAGGAAGAAGAAGATGTATTTATCATTTGGCGAAAACATGATGATTGCGTCGTGAGGACATGGGCTTGCTTTTTGTGCACAATGGTTATTGTTATTATCCATTTTTGCTGTCATCGTCGTGTAATCTGTCTTAACCGTCTCGACGACAGTTTAGGGCAAAGTGTTGGGCCAGACAGAAAATTTCTCGATCCCTTACATGGAGTTGACAAAGTCCACAAAGTACATTTTGCCATTTTAAAACATGTACGCAACGTTAAATGTTTTGGAGAATGAGCAAAATTGCAAGGTTTTGGCAACATTTTCTTCTTATTCAGTCCTTCGGAAAACAAACGATTTTGTGAATTATCACCTGGAGCGACTTGAAGACTTTTTGCTGCTACGTGATTCAAATCCGTAATTAGTCCCGCAGATCTCTGAGGATTCATTCTGAATCTGTGGGGAATTTAATGAATTATCTGCTGGAATCATGACAGGTGGAGCATTGTCCTCGGAAACAGGTGCAATTATTCATCAATTTTTGCAAAATCATCCCGCCATTCCATTATGTATTCTGAAGCAGACTGAAGCTCTGTCCGAAGACGATGAAATTACCTGAGCTTAAATCATTACTTCTAGTCGCTTTGCCGTAAGCGTAATTAAAATCCTGGAATTTGCAACGTCATTCCTGGACATAGTCTTCTTGATCACATAAGAAACTTATTTTACGAAATGGCAAATTATATGAGCCAAGAACAAAATTCACGTTTGTATTTTAATCCTGTTACAAACATGGCGGTTGCTCAGAATTTTGTTTGTCCTGCCAAAAACATGTGATTGTTGTGAACAAACTTTAATGACATTAGTGATTAGCTGAGAATAAAATGAAAATCACTGAAATTGCAAGTTTTTGCGGATTTACTTGGGATTAAATTGCATCAGACTCTTTTGCTGCTGTTTGTTGAATCACATGTTATGAACATAGTAAATACAAATCCGGTTATTTCGCTCGTCATTACGTTTCACACCTTCTTTGATAGTGTAATTACCATTAGGAAACTGTGAGTTCTGTTTGTGCACGGTTCATTAAATGTGCGAATTTTGCTATGGTGCCCCTTCGGCCTTGAGCTGATTGTTGGTTAATGAGGTTGAATAATGCGGCGGCTACTATACAATAAAGAAGGAAATTGTGTGGATACGATGAATTGATGAATAAAATAGCAGCTTGTGGTTGATGGATTGCTGGCTTTGTTGTTGTTTTTGTGATGAATTTTGAAAAATATTTTTTACTTGCTTCCAGGAACTGCAGCAGTTGATCGATGAAGCGAATCAAAGTCTGGAAGAAGCTGGAACGCCTTCGCACGAAGTCTGTGTTATAATTCTGCACCGCGAATACGCAGGTGGGAGCTTGGGAATTACGTTGGCAGGTGGAGCTGACTACGAGACCAAAGAGATAACTGTGAGTTGGAATTCATAAATAAAAATCATTATTTACAAAGCTGCAGATTTTGATAACGGCCATTTTTTCAGGTTCACAAAGTATTGACGGGAAGCATAGCGGACCGCGATGGTCGGGTCCACAGAGGCGACCGCGTCCTCTCGATAAATGGCAAAAGTACCAAAGGATTGACTCACCGCGAAGCTTTGACATTATTGAAGGTAATTTTGACAGCAAGCAAGTGTTTTGGCGTTAGGGGGAAACGTGCTGATTCATACTGTTTAATGACTTGTTGTTAATGGTTATGCAATGGGGCTGTGGAATGAATGCATTAATACAACGGATGTTTGTTTCCGCAACAGGCGCCGCGGACAGAAGTCGTGCTCGTCGTGTCACGAGGTCGAACTGGGACCAACGGCTTTCAGACTATCGACGAATCCAGCGTCACAATGGACAGAATTAATGAAGGAGGCGCTGGCGGAAACGTTGATGAAATGGAGGGCAGTTTCCAGTGGGGACCTCTCAAAGCCGTGATCCTCATCAAAGATGGCGCTGGACTCGGCTTCAGTCTTGATGGTGGCAAAGGATCCATTTATGGCGATAAACCGCTGACTGTCAAAAAGATTTTTGTTGGTGAGTGGAATTACTAGTACATCCAAATTGAGAGATCTATAAACTATGACTGACTAATTGACTTGTATGTTCTTGTAGGTGGACCGGCGGAAAAGAATGGCGAACTGACCGTAGGGGATCTCATCGTGTCCATACAAGGCGTCAACATGTCTTCCAAGTCGCGGACTGAAGCGTGGAATTTTATGAAAAAATTAACTGACGGCGATGTTAAACTTATCGTTAGGTCTTCTACTAGTTAAAATTTGTAGATAACGCGCTATATAGTTGAACAAAAAGTATATGTCTACCGTCGGAATGTTATTGATGTTGCAATAGCAGCGTTCTTTACTAATTGTCTAATTGTTTTTGTTCATTATGATGATACCCAAATGTATTTACCCTTTACATGCCTAAATGTGCTGAAAATATATTTTACCGACTTAGTTTTCGTTATGCTCCATTAAAGTATAATCTTAATGTTTTATCGTTCACAATGCTTTTCTTGATAAAATATGTAGAAGCTTCAAGAATTTTAATTCACATAAGAACACTGGTTCTGCAGAATTGGTACTCCAATGAATTTCATAGTAAATCTTGATCTTGACCGCAATTTTTGGGAGTATCAAATACATCTTAGCACAGCCGTTCCAAGCTATACGGTGCATTTTAGAGGCTCCAGAAACCCACAATGGAGTGTAGACGACACTTCATTGAAATTATCTAAAAACAGCTTCCGTACTACATACTTTAGTTTCGTTACGACAGCGTTCACATATTATGTCATCAAAGGGGTGACAAAAGCATGATTACAATTTTGCTCGTTAACCCCCTTATTCTCGACTGCAGCTTTAGACGACGGAAAGCTTAATTTTCTATTTGCCACTCCTAATTTCGAGTGAACCAAGTGTTATTAGATATCGTTGTACTCAAGCATAGTTGACATAAGCCCAATGTTTTACCATTTGCGATTCTGTTCTATGATATGATAAAAATAAACCACTTTCCAATAACGAATACGTTTCTGGTTTTCACTGTGGACTGTGGTCATCATTCGTATCGTACATGACTCTGAACCTGAATGAAGCAATGACGGTGACATCAAATACATTGACAGAAATACCATTTGACACGAGGAAACTTTCTTTGAGACCTCAACTTTTGGCATTTGGGACGGGGCTAAGAAATTTGCACTAGTGGTTTGTTATGATTGCTCCAGGAATCTTATTTGGCTTGCCATTACTTCCTGCAAACCCAATGCGTGATAATCCGTATCAGTCTAATTCTTGAGAAGGAGCAGATACAATAGACGCATCCGGTAGCGAATAGTTCGTTTTTGTTCTTGTGCAAGTTTTTTTGAGCCAGAAGGGCTTCATGTACACAACACACGAGTTGTCCAAAATCATTTTCTGTTAAAAACATAATATCATCAGTTCTTTCCCTTTGGGAAAGTTCTGGAGTTCTGACAACTGAATGAAGTTCACAAGAAAACCTTGGAGCCCATCGTGGCTTTTGCTGGTTTTTCTTGTAATCGCCGTAGGAGGACAGGTTCCCTCCGAATCAACTCATGAAGCCCTTGCAGAAAAACCGGGAACTGAAGGAGATAGATCCTGGATCCTTGGTCGAGACCCACGAGAAAAGCTCTCCTTAATTTCCTGGTTAGTTGACGGCTGTCTTCTCAAAGATTGCAAGCTAACGAAGGAAGAACTGGAA
>JAQGBJ010001108.1:0-26672 GCA_034698345.1 Sphaeridia pumilis | reverse complement strand
ATATTTCCAATATTCACGGTATTCTTCTCCGCCATACGTAGAATTCCTAGCAAAATCACAACAGGATCACATGAAATTCATTACAGCGTTCTTTAAAATCATAGAGCTTTAGCCCTGTATTACTATTTAGACTTACTCCAAGTACATGTTATCCAAAAAGCAGGTGTAGAACTCCAAGGGCGACGAAACATCCTCATCAGAAAACACTTCAGTCACAGCTCTAAAGAAAGCTCCAAATTCGTCCATCAAAGGAGAATTGAGTAGATTTGCACGGCGGCAAAACACTGATCCACGAGTCAGCAACAGAATGACCAGACTGATACCCAACTGTGAACACAAAATGCAATTCCATCAACATCACCTATGCAATCCCAGACACACAGCTTCTGCAGTTGAACTTGAATATTGTTTACCCGAGTTTTCATCAAAGCTGGTAGTTCTTCAGCTGGCAAATCCTGGATAACCTCCAAATACTGCTCCTCGCTCAACTCTGAAGTGAAAAATAGGAGACTGTGGTAAGCCTTTTCAGTGCGACGTTCATCCAGAACCACGTTCTTTAGTTGACAGAGGATAGTTGCAAAAACAGCGGGAATACGGGCGGGTTTCAAGTGCTTCATCCAACGACAAACCACGTTCTGTCAACAACAAACAAACACGAGGATTCACACATGCATTTGCATCAATAATATACAGGATCTTTTATAACGATACTTCAAGTGTTCCACATGGTAAACCGCAATGTTGAATGTTGTACACCTACCATTCCCTTCTCTTTGATCAAAATCCTTTTCAGTAGAGCTTCGTTTTGTAGAACCGAAACCGTGAACTCTTCAGCATCTTCCCTGGCTCGACGATCAAATCCGCTTGCATACTCCAGAATCAAAGTCCGTGTCATCGTCTCTTCAAAAACCAACAGGGCTTGATACAGCTATCGGAAATTATCAAAAGTATCAAAATCTCAACATCAAAGTAAAACTAAATGAGATCTCGTTTTTGAAACAAAACACTTCTTACTCCTTCAATCTTGTACAAAACTTCTCGATCAGCACTTCCCCCCTTTGAACTTCCATTGTGGATCTTCTCTTGAACGCGTTCTATAATTTCCGGGTCTAGCAACTTTCGAGGTGCGGTTCTGGTAGCGATCTAAAAATATAAACAAACACGCATTTTCACCATGATTCTTAGAACTGGTTTCTGTGACGATTTGATTACATTTTGAAATCACGTTTTACCTTTACATGTCCCAAAGCGTTTGTAATCCTACCCACGTCACCGTTGTCAACTGGATCGTCTTCATTCAGACCATTTCCGAATCGGTACTTGGGGTACAGCTGTCCCAGCAATTCCTTGGCTTTTGCTTGGTTCGTTTCATTTCGTATTTTGACAGTCTGTAATGCAAACAAAGGACATTCATCAAACATAACCTTTTTGGTAATTTTTGCGTAACTTTGAGCTCTTATTTCACAAACAAAAACATGAAAATCTTGTTTGATTTTCCAATTTGAAAACTTACCATGTAATAATAGTCTCTTGTTGGAGGACAGTCCTTCATCAGTTGGCGAACCAAATTTTCTTTCAGGAACTTTTTGTTGTAATCGCTCATGAGATTGACTGGCTCTTTGGGTACTTCAACTTCAACCACGCCGTTAGATTCTTCGACGCCGTTGGGTTTCACAGACTCTACCCATTCTTCGATATCCATTTTCAGCTTCTGGCAATCAACTTTTTAACTTTGAAATGGAAAATGCACTTAGTTTGTAGTTGAAGCAACGCTTCCAAAATATAAATGATCAAAATCAACAATTAGAGCAGTTGCTGTTGCTTCTACAAAACCCTCGTTGGAAGTGGTGACTCACGAATTAGCTCGTTTCGACAAATAGTGAGAGGCTCCGCCCCTAAAATCCCTCAAACATTCCAACAACATTTTTGGCGCGTGCTTTTAAATACAACTTACATGTACATAAGTGTTCAACAATGCTGGTTGGAACCCCCACGAATAGTTTTGCATTGGAATTTGTGTTCTAGGGAAATGATATCCGTGACAAATTTTGGAATCGTAAACGTGTCGTTAATGCTGAAGAATTTCAAGTTAAATTAAAGGCAACATTCATGAATTCATCTCATGTGTGTTTAATCAGTTTCCATTCTGTCAACAACAAAACCCAGCCATAAGCCGTAGCCTAAGGCCCAACGAAGAAAATATCACATTTCATAATAATGACTGGCTTAGCACAATTAGCGTATGTAAACTCACCCTTAAAGTACAACGATTGGTTACATATAATTACACTAACAATAGTCTCTGAGGTTCATTGTAAGCTTCGTATGGCGGTCATGATTGATCCATGACGTTTCTTGTACCTTGTAAAGATCAAGTGGAAACAACAGTATAAAATAGTAACAAAATCTTGCGATTAAGGCGACGTATAAATACAACGAGAGATAACAAAAACTACTATTGTATTCTAGGGTTCAACTAATCGTCGATTATGTTTCCTATTCTTGTAATGTTCCTTGGGGAATATTCTCCCACTACCCTTTGTGTCGTTGTTGTGATATTCTTGGTCAAGTTCTTCATTACTACACGAAATATAAGGCCCGCGGCGTAAACTATTACTATTGTTAGGGTTAATGTAGTTATCACGCAGTTTCTTTCGCTGTAAACTGTTATGATGTCTCGATAAACTATTGGAATTAGGATCACTATTGTTAGATACAGAAACGTCTTTTCGAAGTGAGGTAGCAGAAGCCATAATGGCAGTAGCAGCTGCAGGTGTGCTAGGAATGAAGTGGCTGACTACATGTCCATGTGTTTGCCGCTCCAAGGTCAACGAAGATTTGAAGGACGCCATTTCCTCGATGGTGGCAGGGCCCAACTGAGACGGCGAAATTGGACGGTTGTTGTTGTGATGCCTTTCCATGAAAGAAGTTTCCTGAACAAAGTTGCATAGATGTAGAACAATTTTCAATACTTTTGTACTCATTTTTGGCTTCTATTTATTCCAGTCACTATACCTTTTCATCAACACTAGCTGCAATACTATGAAGGTATCCGTTCAAGCCATTGTTCAATACTGAGCCTCCGTTGCTCATCGATTTTGTTTCCATGTTAACTGAAATATCACATGGATATTTCGTTTCTTCGTCTTCAGCTGAAATAGTGATATTGAAATTTAGATTTTCAAATACCATATAAGTGCTGCTATTGTATTCATCAAACTCACCATCCTTTTGTCTGCACTTGTAGCGTAGAACACAGCCAAGAAACAGCAAAATCCAGAATCCGGCAAACAAACCACCGATCAACATATACAGACGACCTCTCGATGGTACTGGCTCTTCTTCTGGAATGATTATGTCGATAGGCTTCTTTCCGCGACGTTCTTCTTCCGTCGTATCTTCAGTAGCGTTCCCTGCAATATTGATCATCACCATTATAACACGTTCCATTTTCCTGATTAAATTCCCGCCAAAACCACATCAAAACTCACCAAGGGTCTTGGCAGTCACGATTGCACTAAAGTTGGAAGCTCCTGCACGATTGAACGCCTGGACTTTTATGTCATATGCGGTTCCAGGCTTCAGATGCGAGATGAAGTTAACATCAGATTCTGAACCCATCACAGTCACTTTAGCATAATCATTAACTGTTGTTGCCTCCCGGTAATAAATGAAGTATCCGTCCACAGCCCCACCATCTCCTCGCATATGCTGCAAAAAGGCAATTCTTGGATTCAAACAACTCCATCTCACAAACAGCTCATTTCTGCACCCGCATACCTTCCACTGTAACTTGATAGCCGAAGCGTTGTAAGCCGCGGCATTTGAAACAACCGGCGGATACAAAGGACGCCGCATTCCATGATCTCTCTGTAACACCAGCTTGTCTGAATTCGGTCCGACCTTGTTATCATTATTGGAATAAACCGCAGCTATACGGAATCTAGAATCAAAACAGAATTTGTAAATATAACACATCTCCAAGAAATTAACGAACCACAATATTTCTCCATGACGTTAGCGAACCAGGTCATTCTCAGAACTCACTTGTATGCATGACCGACTTTCAAGTCTGTAACTTCGAAGCTGTGAATGTGCGGTGGTATGTCCTCATCAATTGTCATCCACCTTGAATTCCTGCAAAAGCACCACATCATAGCAATTAGTAAGTTCCTACCACAATTTCTCTAACGAATCCAGCTACAAAGGCCAGAACAAACGTACTTTTTGTTGACTTCCTTATATTGCACCTTGAAGAACTGAATGGGATATCCATCATTTGGTGGTACAGTCCACCGAACCATTACCGATTCATCAGCAATCCTGTTCATGCTCGGTTTCGAAGGTGGTATCATATCTGCAATCACCAATATACAGTCATTACCGAATTCCAATTATATTTCCTTTACTTCTGATCATTAAAACGCATACCTTCCCCCTTATGCTTCCGTCCTTTCTTCCCATGCCTTCCATTTTTGCCATACTTTTTCTTATGATGGTGTCCTTCTTTATGATGGTGATGTCTCGTCGGCGGCACAGCAGTCGATCCCAAAGTCGCCACATCTGGAAAAACATAATATCGTCCATCCAATTAGGTCAAGAAACGCATTAAAACCCAACTCTGTGATTCTTCCCAGAAAGTCTTACCTGAACTATCCATCGCCATTATCATTTTGGGCATAACCCTCAACTCCGCCGGACTCGTAACAGTCCCCATGGGGTTAGTCGCAAAACACTGAAACAACCCGGCATGCTTCTTCTCCACATTTGAGATCTTGAGCGAATTTTCTGTAACAACAATCAAAATTCAATTAGTTTCATTCACTTTCTCCATCTTTACCTCCTCCAGCTCTCGATCCTTTGCAACGCCTTCGAATAATTCACCACTCTCCACCATCTTTACCATGTACTTCATTTCTCAAAATTATGACAGCTGCATAATCCGACAAACCCTATATCTAACGCCTACAACTTGTCGGGAAACGCACCATCTTTTGCTCACACAACCCTAACTTTCACATGCCTCATTGGAACCATGTCCGCAATTAATTAATATTCAAACTACTTCCTCCCAACCATTAAACCACAAAAAACCTCTCACCTGTCAGCTGAATGTTTCCGTCATCCTGAACATTATGTCCATTAAAAACCCAATAAACACGTGGTTTCGGCAACCCCTCAGTGACACAATGCAGAGTCACAGTTCCACCTTCATCAACCAACGAACTTTCCGGCTCCTTTGTAATCACAGGCATACCTGCGAAAGAAAACAGTCAACTATAAACCACGTCCGCCAAGCCCACACATGTCATCACTCCTCGTATTAAACTATAGATTATATTCACAAGCAACAACTTACTATTAAGTACCACCGTCGCTAAAGTTGACACGGCATCACCAACTCCGTTATGAGCTTCGCAAATATACTCGCCCTCTTGGCCCAAACCGGCATTCACCAAATGCAAGGACCCACGAGAATAAGCCATTATCGAGTTTCCACCAGCAGCACCTGCCGAACCTCGTAATTTCCGGAAACTTGTTGTAGGCGGCGGGTTCCCTATCGCCACGCATTCCAATGTCGTGTTCCCATCTGTAAGCAAGAGATAATAAAAACATCATTTTTACATCAAGATACAAATTTCAATCATCAACTACAACAAATAATACAACAACATGCCTCATCGCAAATCACTCTCCGCTCCCTGAAATGTACATCATCAAAACCCACGGATAACTTCATGTAACCTGATATCTTTCGGGCTCAACTCGCTATAAACATTTCACATTACATACAAAGCTCGACTTCTTCAGGTAGCAAAGACATACAATACGCACCAAGATAAAATCAAATCACTACATGTTTCCCTCTCTTGTCTGTCCAGTTTCCGCCAATATAAATTTACTCGCAAAGACTCAATTAGCCAGCAATATAACATTTAAAAGTTATGACTTGTTTCCTCACTCATGTCCAACTTGAAACAAGTCCAGTTTTTTATATACTCGCTCTTTCTCTCTCCCTCCCCACCAACCATCATATAATTCCATCAAACTTATGATCTCATCATCCAAAACAGCCCCTACTATACATTCAAAACTTTTTCTTCTTCAACAACAACAATTACATGTCTACTCTCATGTCTTGGACAGCCTCATAAAATCATGTTACATGCCGCTTCCATCCGAATCTCTTTTCCAACTCTTCCGCCAACTTCTCCATCTGCCTCCCTAATGACCCTGGAGTAGCGTCTCATTAGCTCCTTCAACTTGTACACAACTCTATTCAGCATAGCCTCCTAATAAACCCAACAAAACCAACATTAATACTCAAAACATATAATGCCAAAACCACAAACTCACCTTTCTGCACCATCACTAGCTCTTTCGGCTTGAGCAAAAACTCAGGACCCTTGAGCCTCTCCTCAGAAGCCTTCTTAACCACCAGCCTGGTTGACCACGGCGACAAGACGTTATCTGTCGTAATATGATTTGCAACCGAGCACCCGTAATTCCCCGCATCCCCCGCTGTCACGTTCTGCAGATGCAACACTCCCGAATCAGTCAAAGCCGACAAACTACCTGTTCAGCACCACAACAAGAGAATTACAATTAACAAACAACACTTGTCATTCGCACATGTATATATTTGTCTCTCCTCACTAACCAGTCTCTGTATCAAGCTGCTGCCCATCCTTAAAAAACGAAATAATCGGCGGCGGATTACTAAACGGTGCGTCGCAAAAAATGACCACTGAATTCCCCTCCACCACCGTCAAAGTCTTGTTCTCTCCTCGACCCTTGAACGAGTCCAGTTTCGCAATACTCAGCTCTGCCGGCACCGACGTCAGACCCACTGAGCCCCATTCTACCACGCACTGCAAAAAACAAAAGTCTTTTAGCTCAAGTCCCATAAATTCATCACATATGTTTTATTATTATTATTCGTATTCTCACTCACCTGGTAATCACCAACTTGCTGCATGTACCTCTCCGGACTCTTGCTCAGTTTCACACTCAGGTAGTTTCCATTTATTCGAATGTCCGTGTCGTTCCCGGGTTGCAGAAACCTGTTGTTCCATTTCCACCTCACCTGTAACCAAACAACAAAATAACCATAACATCATCCATCATCAATCAACCCCTTCAATCAATCCATGCAAAAATCAAAAAGGTTCAATCAAATCCGCCCGCACCCTCCTCCATCCATCCAATCCCCATCATTTTTATCCCCATTTTTTATTCGCAAACCCACTTAACCTCTGCAATTTCTCTCTTCAAACAAGAACCGCCACAACCTATAATTACATGTCCTCATACTGATCCACGTTCCCACCACCGCAAACCTGACTTACTGCGGCGCTCTGTCTTATTATTACCTGGCCACAAGTCAAGTTCACTACGTAAACACCATATAAATCAACTCCATAGCTCGTCGTCATGAATCCACAAATCGCCATAAAAATACACAACCCTCCGGCCAAACATTTCCATGGAAATTTTGCAAAACTCTCCCACACTAACTCCCGGAAGCCACATCTTTTCTCATATTATTCCCCGTCTCGTTAATTACTATCATAAACTGCCATTAAAGCCCACTCGCATTTCATATCCCATAGTCAAAGTTCCCACATAAGTTTCTTCATATATGTCGTCTTCTGTATTCACCTGCTCAGCCGGAATATTCGTCTCGCATTGAAAAGTCACTCGATCCCCGGGCGGTGCAACAATGCTTTGTGGACTCCGTGTAAAGTACTTGCCAATGTCAGCTGCAAAAACAAACAAAACCATTAGCATCATCAAATCAAACATTAAGAACAAGTTGATTCACAATTTTGACAATCTACTATACTGACAACACAATCAAATCATTCTCAAACTCCATCATAAACACAATTGACAACTCAATCCAACAGTCCCTCCCTACAATCGCCACCCACTGACTTTCCCATACTTTTCTCATATTTCCAACTCAATTCCACTTCCAAAAAGCTACATCTGTCCATCAGCATCTCAAGCTCTTGACCAATTCCCTTTAAATCATCATTCAAAACATTACAAATTGTCCATCCAAAACCACTTGTTTCCCCTTGTCAACACTCGCAGTTTTTGCCAATCCTCCAACTGGTTCCCAACCGCAGGTGACAACACACCTCCAGCAGCGCTCCCAGCTTAAAACCCTGCCTTCAATTCAGCAATTCCTTACTTCCCCCATCGATCGCGCACCATCAGCGAATTCTTGTTCGATCACCCACAACGAACATTTGCCAAAACGCTCCCACGCTACTTACAAGTCTCGTCAGTCAGCGTCTTCTTCAATTTCGCTATCTCTCCATCAATCATCACTTGCCTAATTCACATTAATTGCTTTGATCAAAACAACATCATACTTAATCAGCATCATCTCTCGTTAACCTTCTTTCTTCAAGCCTCAACTTTTTGTATTCATCAACATATATACATGAAACTTGATCTAATTTATTTCGACTAGACATAACAAACAATCAACCTTCCTTCAACTCCAAACTACACAAAGCTATAAACTGTCTCATGTCACCGCAAACAATATTCAGTTTCATTACTCCATTAACTTTTCGTCCGCCTGTGCTCATTAACAGCCCTTAGAAATCTTGATCAATTTTGGCTCCTGTTCATAGCCTTCGTCGCCACAACTTCCAAAACTGTAATTAAATACCTTTTCGCTTTCTACAATAAAAATACATTCACACTTTCAACTTTCATCATCCGCCGCCCATCATCTCCAGCACGTGAACCGTCTGTCCTTCTTGTCCAGCTCCTACTTAGCACGCACGACAGTATTTAAAGACACATATTTGTCGCCGCCGACGCCGACGCCAATTCTATTTATTTCGGCTACTACACTTCATGTCCTACAACATCGTCTACTACAAATGTACAAAGGCTTAATGTCAAATCATGTTCACCTCACATATCCTTCAAGATCATCTTTCCCATCTACTCAACTCCAGATTACTATCAGATCAACTATCAAAAAGGTATAACAACCAAGACAGCCAACCTGTCTCAGGTTCCTTGAAACGCGACTTCTGTACCCAAAGTGACACAACCAGCTCAACCGTAAAAGGCCCTACAAAAAACTGTACCCTATTTTCAACCAAGTTATTAACTCTTCATGTCGATTGTGCCGATTGTCCTGACCCTTGTTATTCTGTCCAATCCATTTACTAACCTTTTTAAATTGACTCATATTTACAAATTTACAACCCATCAGTCGCTACCCCTTTATAATGGACTCAGACAGAAGTTCTATGTTCTATTCGTTACTTAACTACCTGGCTGGCAAGATCCTTCCATCAAATAAATATCCATATGCGTACTCTACTATTTTGCAACCTGGAAGAATCAATAACGTATAACGTCACATATCCGAGGCTTCTCATGTACTCGCTTAATGCGTTTCTAGACATGACTTGTCGCCGTCCTTCTTCCTGCTTTCTTTGTCCTTGTTTACACAATACTTAAATAGACAGTAGCTTTGCTACTTTCTTACACATGCTAAGCCCTAATACACACATTCCACATTCATATTCGCAATCACATATTTGATGGCAAACTACAAGTTTTTGGGCCATGCCCCTCTCTTCTACCTGTCGTAAAACCATTAAGTAAACAAGGCTTCTGAATGTCTTTTAGTACAACAGCAGTCAGCCCAAAGTGTGTACCTAAGTCGATCCAGTGACCAAACCGTGTCAAATCCCTCTTTGAAAACACTAGACCTTTTTCTCTTCTTTTTCTTCCTGTTTTACACCTAATTCCTCCACTTGTACCTGCTCCACTAAAATTATAAAACAAGCATTCACAAAACAGCAAAAACGTTTACAGCCAAAACTTATGCCCTTGTAACAATACCACTCATAAACTTTAACACTTAAATAGTCCTTCTTCAACAATTTACATCTACAAAGAATACCAACTCTTCTAATCTCCTTCCTTTGTCCCTTTTCCAAGATGTACTACAGCACCCTTGCATTTCAAGTCGACAATTTCAACCTTCAACCTATAATATCCCTTCCTATGCTTAACAGTTGCAACGACAATAAAGCTCCATAAACTCATCTACAATTTCCTACAAATACACAAGCCATTCATCTACTAACATAGCCCATCATCAAGAAATAAACAGGTGCTTACAACCTTGTCTTTCTTTCTTGTTTGGTTTCCTTGTAAAATCTTCTGATGACCGTATCCCAGCCTTCTTTTCTCATGTACAATAAACGTTTCCATTGAATTTCCTCCAGCAACGATTCCCGCTGCTTAAACCCCTATACAATCTGTCACATATTTTCCGTGTCCCGTCCAAACTATTCTGTCATCATCCAACAACTACAACAACTGTCAACGCCAACTGACAATTACAAGCAGAGAATCTTCCTACATGTACAAGTCGTATTTAACATCAAGTGAAAGCAGCTTCAACTTTACAAACATCCTCCTCAATCACAATCCTCATCAGCTCTATTGTACTCAACTCACAAATTTTTCAACTCATAACAGTCTTCCTGTTCCAAGTATTCAACTAGACAAATTGGGATATCCAACTACATAAAGGAGGATACAAACTATTTTGCTTTACAATCAGTACATTTTCAAACATTCCTTCTACCCATGGGATCAAATACTCCCTTGTATACATCAAATTTTCACTTCTTGTTATCAACTACATACTTTGGCGTTATACACTATTACAATCACCCAATGACAGATTTACAATTCCTTATCCAACAACCCTGGCTCTAATAAACTCATTACATTTGTTGCTGCTACTTGTACATTTACTTGATATTCCCGCAGTCTTGCCCATCAACTTCCAAATATTGTGACAGCCTGGGAACTCTTGACCGTCAACTTTAACAAACATTGACTTTTCACAGTCTCTACTCACTGACTCCAATCTATCACAATTTACAAGTTTCTCAGTCATTATCAGGCATTCTCAGAATCACCGGGGTACTTTTTTCTGTATTTTCGCAGGTTTATTACAGCTTGAATATATACTTGGGCTGGGGCAACTTCTTGGAACGTGGGAACCTTTCTCTGAATCCTCTACAACTCTTATTCTGCAACTATCTCAAATCAATACACTTAATCAAACCCCATACAAAATCATATATTTCAACTCACCTCCACCAGCTCCTGAGATCACCAAAACGACAACGGCCGCCGCCAAAAGTCTTCTTCGCCCCACACTTTTACTGTCAATCCCCATCTCGAAGGATATCACGACGAAATTTCGAATCTTCACACACACACGCTTCTTCAAATCACGATCATCGAGTGTCCATTCCTTCTGTCCACATCACATATGCCTCAGTCGCCTGTGTATTCGTCAACCACCTGAAACCAACAAACAAATTCATTCATCATTAGTCATCATCATCTTCACAAAATACATTTCATATTCATTGTCTCCAGCCGACAAAATACCGACGACCGTCGTCTTGTCATTTAAAAACCGTCAAATTCCTTCGTGATTTGCAGCCATTTATATTCAAACCAACGTCAACCTTACAAGTACATTCTTGCACCTTTCAAATTCCTCTTCAAATTTCGCTTAACAACAAACAAGCAAACACTCTTTTCTTTTACTCTCATCCTAAAACCATTTCCATGTCCTTTTATTCAACCTTTGAACCTTCCTCCAAAACACTTTGCTGTTTCCCATAATTGACCACGCCGCAATGATACCCACCTCTTTATTGCCCTTAATTTACCACATCGAGAACCTCCGTAACCTGTAATTAAACCATCTTTCCCATCTCTCGTCACCATCTCTAATCGTCGTGAGTTATTAATTTTATATTCATATTGCTTCTCCTTTGAGAACACACAACAAATCCCTCGGATACGTTTCACAATTATCCCAAAAACACCGCGTCTTCAACGCCTTCAGGCTTTCTTCTTCATCCGCCGAAAATTCCGCAAACCTCTGCCAAATCATCTGCAAAACAACCCAAAGCCATTGTCAATCAAACTCGTACATTCACATAATTATACATGAAATAGCCCGCGTTTTTCTCTGTTCACCTGTTGTGTCGGCCCTTTGGCACTTGAGAGTAACCCAAGTCGTCATCGCAACTTTAACACGCACCTGCAGTCTCACATTTCCATACCAAACCCATTAACTCCATTAAACGTTTTTCGATCATTTCCACACATGCTAATCCTCCATATATTCTCTTTCTTCTTCCTCCCCATTAGCACGACATTAAAAACCCCACGACTCGCTGCTGCAACACAATACGAAATCCATCTCACAAATTATCCCACATTAGCATTGCCTCCATATTCTCGTTCCGTCAAAAACGCACAGGTCAAATCTCAGACTCTGAAATCAAACCACTCCCGCCACCAACAATGACCATTTCTTCTCTCTTTACTCATTACCATTCTTAATGTTTATTAGTCTTAAAATCCGAAACCATTTCCTTTTTTCTACACTCTTCCCACTCAAAACCGTTACAGGGCTCCTCTGGGCCCAACGCAATTCCCTCCACATTCAGGTATCACGCCGTCCGATTATGGCAGTCCATCCCTGGATGAACATTACAATAATCGACATACAATCAAAGCATTAAAGCGCAATCAGCCAGAATCATCTTTCAATATTTAAGTTTCGTCAAAAAGGTGCGCCGCCATCATATTCCACACCCTCGCCAATTTTCGCCATTTACTTGCTCAAATCAAGATCAAGCCCAAAACCCTCCAAATCATCTTCTTCTCATGAAGAAAAGCTTCTACTTCTTTGCTTAGGCCCCAAAAGATCCAATTTCTCCACGAATCAACATGAACCACCGTTAATCACCCAAACCTGCCAGAACCAAATCCCAACCCCCGCCAGCACTTCCCAACACTTTCGAGACCTCAGGCTCCAAACTTGACACTCGCGCCCCGCTCAGCTCTATTAGCATGCTAACCGATATTTAATCCAGGTAAAATTCCTTTTCCTTCCTGATGACAACAACAACAACATCTCCTCAGTCAGTCTCCAGCTTGCTCATTCCAAATCCTTGTTAAAAATCCATCCCGTCGACTCTGGAATCTCTCGAGAACCGGCGTCCGACAGACTCATCTCCAGCACACGCACCACAGTCTGCTCAGATTCCAAGGCTCAAAGGTGCCTACTTGACAAAATGCCGAGATAACAAGCTTTCCCTCCATCCATATATCCATCACTACTGGTTCTTCTTCGTCTTCTTCTTTCTTTGTATTCACCTCTGGAAACAAAAAAAACAGGAATCAAACCCTTGAGCAATACCGCATTTACAAACAAATACATATACACGCACCATCATTTTTCACCTATCTAAATTCAAACGAATCCTCTTCTTCCTCTGTCTTGTCTCCTCTTCTTCCGTGTAATTAGCTCCAGCCTCCAAAATATCTCAAAAACATCACCGTCCCATAACAAGCATCGCCGCCTCCAAAGGCCCAATTTCAAACTAAATTAGATACTGACAAGTCTTGGTCCAGTCCACAGTCGATTCCTTGCTTTTCCACAACTTCAAAGGTGTACATCTTCCCATAACCTCCAGCTCCTTATTCACACGTCCAACTTCACACTAACGAGCCAAAAGGTCCATCCGAGCCCCGAACATTCTCAAATCATAGTCTTCTTCTAGTCAATCCTTGTTCCTTCTTCAGCTTCTTCAAAGATCCTTCTTCGAGATTACAACACCAAAACACTTGTTGTCACTTTACTTTTCCAACTCCCGCGTTTCCGCCATAAACTTGCTCCTCCAAACTATCGTCCTACAAAACACAGAAACCGGTCCAAATCAATTATACAAAACATAACCACTTCCATATGTATATTCATATTACGTGTTCCTTCCGATGGTCCAAAAGCTTCTTCTTCTTCTTCTTCTTCTTCCTGATCGTCTCCGACAAGATCCAAAGTCCGATACTGGCCCAACTTTTCTTCCTTGTCCTCTGCCGCCGCCGCCGCCGCCACAATGATAATTGATGATTCTTTACGATTTTGGTCATCTCCTCAACCAACCTCTTTAATCCCTCATTTCCATTGTCTCCTTCTTCTTCTTCCGCTAAATCCATATCTCTAGTTACATCTAAAATTTCTCTTCTTCTTCTTCGTCAGCTGCCATCAATTAGTCTCTCAACTCGCCATCCTCTTCTTCCAGCCTTTGGACAATGCTGCTGAATCACAATTAACCAAACCTTGTCGATTATTCCCCTCAATACCAGATTTAGTTGCCAGTTGCCGCACTCTTCTCGCATTCCACCTGATTATTTTCCCAGTCTCCCATGAATCATTTCAACTTTCAATTGTTTTCATTCATACAATTCACCCTCCAAATTCCTTCGCACCTTCAAATCCATTCCAACCAACAAGCCTAAACCATCAATAATAATACTTTTCTTTTCTTCCCCTACATTTAATCGCCCTGGCATTCCAAACTCAAAAGCTACCTCTTTTTCTTTCATGTCATTAATGCAATGACGTATAATTGTCTACCTTTTCCCACACTTGTAGTACATACACAAAATATTCATCATCTTCACCCACACCACAACAATCAACTACTACTCCTATTCATTCACCTGTATAATTTGAGCACCTGCTACCGAAAATTAGCAACCCCGCAACAACAACATCACTCATTCAACCAACCATATCCGAACAAACATTCATTAGTTCCAGAGTATTACTGACTTGAGTGGATTTCAAGCTTCTTCTTCAGATCTTCAAGCTTCCAACTTCAACCAACACCTTGCCCTGCGGGACCACTCCGAGCTGCAGATGTATAAGAATATCATCGCTTTTATTAAACTCGGTGAATCGGAACTAGTCCAAGTACAAAATCTTCCCTTAAATCCTTCTTCAAACCCCGCGCTTTCACACATTTCAAAATAAAAACCCGTGAAACCTGTGATGAATCTGGACCTGTGATCATCCATTGTTGTCTTCAACTTGCTTCATCGACACTCGTAACAATTACAACCAAATCCGAATCGACATGCTTCTCCAGCACCACTGTACTTCTCCTCTCCAGTAGCGATTAAAACCCAGAGTCATTTCACACTCTCCAAATCCTAATTGTTCCCCAAAAAGCTACACTTCCATTTACACTTCAACTCGAACAAAAACTCTACAAGATCCAAACTTTTACATGCATTTGCCGACAAACAAATACAAGTCCTGGCCATCAACATCATCACACATTTACAATCCTTCATCGCCGATACCAATCTACTTCTAAAACACTTGAATCTTAGGGGAAAATCGTGCCCATATTTTAATGGCTGTAAGACTCTATAGCAAAAGGTCCAGTTGGAACAACAACAATACAAGTTTCGAAGCTGTTCCACATCGAGCTGAGATTCGGTCATGATTTCTTCCAGAATGTTATCAGCTCATCTTTGATAAACGCCCAACTTCGTGTTTAATTGCTGTCTCTCTGGAAAAATTCAAAAGTATAGTTACTTTTCTCCAGCCCGGTCTTCTATAGTCTTGCTCGTTCAAAGAACCGTTCAACAATACCAGTAATGCCCAATTGTCAACTGCCCCTTCCTTCTTCCTCAAACTGCATAATCATCGCCCCAGTTCTATTCAAGTAGAAAAAGACCTGGAATTTCATAAAGCTTCCGTTGTCCCAACTCCTGTATGCAACATTGCATTTCCAATCCGAGAATCCGACATTCCATTCACAGCCTTACTCGGAAATGTTTCTCTTCTTCTGATCCATCGATTCAGCAGTAGCATTCCATTAGTTGGAAACGTATTCACATTTCACACACCTCGTAAACGACAATTTAAATCACATCAAAAATCCCATTACATTACCCAACCCTCCGAAAACGGCCATTTAAGCACGCTCCTCTTGGCTGGCTCTATTAAAAAACTGGTTCTATAAATATACCACATACGTCAAGCCGTCTCTGCATCTAATGTCATGCTAATGACAATTTGTCTAAATGACGCTACCCGTTATACTTTTCCGGATAACCACGAGCTGTACAACACGACAACAAAGGAAACCTTCCAACCTTCAACAATCCCACATGTCATTTCTGACGCACAACTTAGCATAAACACAATATTAGCTTCAGTTGAAGCTCTTTGATCAAAACTTTTGATAACATCCATCTTCCTCACAGTCGAGTCCATGAGCGTTCCAGCAGGAGCTATCACTAACTAGTCAGCCATTAAAAAGCTTAGCCATAAAATCAAAGGATTCAACGGGTTTGTCCGTCCGTAGGTATCTAACTGTAGTAGAACCAAACCTATAGCTTCTAGTGCAACAAGATAAGAAACTAAAGGAACCATCGTAAAATTATATACCTTCTTCTAAGCTCAAGTATCCAATCCGTCGGTAGTCTTGGTCGTAGATCACTCCTTGTTATCCATCCGAATTCACATCCAAAACCACCGGTTTCTCGTTCAAATTACCTCATCAAAAATTCTCACTTGTTTCTTCTTCTCTTCTCCAGTAAAGCATTCACACACAACCAAAATCCAAACACATGTTCCAAGTGTTCTTCACTACCACTTAATGACACACATCCTGTCCCGATTTCTCCACCACAAATCTTTCATCACGGCTCCTATACTACTTGTTCCCTTCAAAGTCTGTAAAACAAAACCTCCAACAAAAACCATCACCACCCGCACCGACCGTCCTTCCTTCTGTTTCTTGTCCAGTCGAGCCACAACTATAACTAACAACAGTCGTCAGCCAGCTAGCCGCCTTGTCCTTTTACGATTCTTCCAGTCGGCACTAAATCTTCTTCGGGCCTTAACGTTCTTGTTCGGGTCGTCGTATCTTCGTCGTAAACGCAACCGCTTGATATAACCTCCTACACCACCTCGTCCTCAACCAAGACTAAACCCAAACCAAGGTCTTCACAACGTTAAAAGAGGTCCGTCAGAACAGGCCAGGATCAGAGCCGTGTTGTAGAGGAACAATTGCTGTACACACGGCACCATCAGACCGTCAGATCCCCAACCAAACCCAGTCTGGTTTCTCCCTCTTTCAGAACTTTACAACTTTTCATAAGGGTAAACCTAATAACAACGCTTTATCATTCCGATACCTTCATCTTCTTCACACTACGTAAATACAATTTCTTATTACACAAAGATGCATCTAACTGCATTTGGCATTCCAAAAACCAAATGTTGCATCTATTCTCTCTCTCTCGCCCTGCATTTTTCAACTGTATTCAACTTGAGTCTCTCTCATATTCCGGCTATTACATTTGCTGCTACGATAATCTGAATCAAATTTTTGGTTCTACTTCTAGTATCCAGTCACAAAATCCGTTCTCTGCTTACTTCTTCAGTCCATATTTCTTCAGATTAGATCCAGGAGCCTACAAAATTAAAAATACATTATCAACGCTTGAATCACACAGAATTCACTAATGAATAAGCTCACATTATAGTATCACATACCCATCCAACCTTCAGATCTCGACCCTCCAACACGTTCTTCAGCCCTCCTTGATCCCAACCACTTCCGGTTCCGGACTTTTAAATTCCTCCGGTCTCTTGTCGACCTACTGGAGCAACGAAACGCAACACAGCGAAGGCAGCAACCCTGTTGACAATCACAAACAATCGAATCATTCAACAATATTCATCCATTCTAACGGCACCACCGAACGTGCCTCGGACAAAAGTCCTTGAAAATAGCCAATATTTTCCACCATCCCACTACCAAACGTGAACCTTCTTTCTTCAACAATCCCTTTGTTCCCTGCCCATATGGCTTTCGTCCTCCAACAAACAAATATATCTTCTTCTCCTTCTTCAACTACTTCCAGATCACTAGCCTCCAGTCTTCCAGATCCATATTCCCTTCCAGCAGACACTGACCCAACAACCCAACCTCGTACACAGTCAACAATACACCTTCTTCTCCTTTTTCTTCAACCTTCTTACGTACAATTTGGCCCTTTCAAACCCACTTACTACCACAGTGCGTGCACACAATTCGCTCGACAATTAACAACCTTCCAGGCAAAACTACAACACCAGCCGTCCATAAAATAAAGCCCAGGCTCTACCTATCCTCTACCACTTGATAACAACAATCAGTCAGCCAGGCAAAAGTCTCGACAGGTAGCTCATGTCCCTTGTTCACACCGCAACTGGAAATAGTTCACAGAAATACATATTATACACATTGTTGGCTGCACATTCACTCAGATCTGTAATATTCTTACTCAAAACTCACCTCTATTACGGCTTAAGATTGCCCATAATCATCCAATGATGACGAGAACAACAAAACAACCAACCAAACTTCAACTCAACTATCCAGGAGCAATTTCAACTCTTGTTCAACCTACTGAATCTATCTTGTTCTGCTGCTCCAGCTTTACCTAATATTTTATTGTCTAACACCACCGCTTTTCGAGCACTTCCACAACCCACTTTCATAACACTTGCCGAGTGATGAATAACTTTTTTCTTTCAAACACAACAATGAATTATGACCAGTCTTTTCCGAATCTTGTTCAAAATCATCCTTCAAGATCCTCCACTTCGTAGCTTCTGCTGCTTCCTTTTAGTCTTTCAATCAAAAACACCACATTTTCTACAAGCCCGTCCAAGGTCTGTCCGTGCCTCAACTGTCCTTAGTCCTTTTCTTGCCTTTTTGTAACAAATTGTACTCCTTGAAAAGCCCTTGTCTTCTTCTTCTTATCAATCCTCCGCCTGATCCTGAACAAGAAAAAACAATACGATTATACAACGTCCTCCCGTCATTTCTCAAAATCAAACAGCCTGTAATTACCTTCCAAATTATCAACCTTCTTTTCACATCCAACTTGCTTCCATGTTAATCGCATCGTAACACCCCATGTATTTGAAACTCCCTTTTCAGGTTTTCTACTCTCACAAACTTCTTGTTACAAGATTCCAGTAGTAGTAGACAAAAGAGCTTATTTCCGGTCACTCAGTCCAGTCCAAAATCTTCTCTGTAAGCTCCACAAACACACCTCAATCAACTTAAAACCTGAAATCTTCAACCTCAATCCAGTCTGGTCTGATTCTCGCCCACAGATCTCTCGGTTCACCTGATACACACGGGTTTTCAATTTTCACCATTCTGTTCTCACTGTCCAACAAATTGTGTTAGCGGAATCATCAAAACAAAATAATCTTCACAAGAGTTCAGCACCGACATTTAACACCTTTCGATAAGCTAACCACAAAGACAACAAGCGATAATCCAATCTCGTGGATATTTTCATAACCAAACTGATTTTCATCAAAACTTACAAGTATTCAAACATTCTTTTGGAGCTCACTGACGGATAGAATGGAATATACCAACAGTTCAAGTCATTTAAATTCACATTGAACTACACCTAAACTTTGTTCATTGTTGAACAAATGGACTCCAACAGTCACACACAACATTAAAACGACACTGTACAGAAAACCACAAAAAATTCGATCATCCTTCTTATTCCTTGGAACTTCAATTGAACATTTCAGCAAACCTGCTATTACCTGCAATGAATACAAATCCCACACACGACGACAAACAAACTTGCTTTTTTCATTAAACTCCTGTCGACATCCTTTATATATAAAAATTCGCCACATTTACCTGCTACTTGAAACTTGTCGCCATTTGTCACTCACATAGTACGTATGCGACACGCTATTTTGTAATTACAGCCACACAAACCCCCAAGAATCTTCAACTTGATCTTCAAGTCGGCATACCAAAGCTTTTTTCGCAGTATCCATTCGCCCTAAATGGTAAATGGTCAAAAATTATGTCCAAGCTTCTAATCTTTTCTTTTGAAAACCTCCGAATTATTCCCAATGATTCCGCACTTTTTCTACAATCGGCACACACAACAATGTCTCCATGATTTTCCACCAAATTTTCAAATCTCCCGCGCTCCTTCAAGAGTCTCTTTTTATCCTCTCTCTCACAATAACCAAGTCTAATTGGATGACATTTGATCATCAACTTTCTTCGATCGAACCTTGGGCTTCTTCAATCAAACCCAAAGACATTTGTCGCCAGAATGGCCACAGGATGACACACCAACATTTCCCCACCGAGACTCTTCAAACAAAGTCAAAAACCCACCGCGCAATCATCTTACGTGACAAAAGCCAAACTAACTACTTGACTTTGTATTTACTTTGTCTACTTTTCTTGGTCCACTTCGATCCTCACAGTCCTCAGTACTTTAAAAAGTACAACTTTTCAAAAACTTGTAACAAATCATGCAAGTTGACACAAGGACAAGTTTCTCCGCTTAAAACATCTCTTCCGAAAACCTCATTTATCTTCTTGTCATCCCACCAAACTTTCAAACATATCCTCCGAATCCACAAATCCTCTCTCTTACAAAAACAATCAATTTTTCAAAAGTCCCGCCTCAATGAAGTTTCTCCAGTTTCAACTCCATTCAATTACGCAAGCCCACCTCAGCCACCTTCTCATTTTCTTCATTCACCACCTGCTCCGTCAGATCAAGGCTACACAGGAAACGTGTTTAACAAAACAAAAACATTGGACACATGGGCAGCCACCACGCTTTAATTCCTATAATATTTACCAGCCCACACATCAGAAACAATCTGTGAGATCCAATTTTAAACTATAATTTACTTTCAAAGTCCTCAACTAAATACCTTTTTTTCAGCTTCTTCGTTCTTCTACTACCAGCCTGCCATTTAATGGAACACACTTTTCTTCCACCTCCGACCAAGAAGAAGACACGAGGCTGGTGGTACCACCAATTATATTTCATTTCCAGCCCCAAAATCCACCGAATTCAACAACAACAACAACATATGGTCTGTCCAAACAATGTAACTTCTTCAACAGTTTCTCCAGCAGCAGATCCAAATCCAGAAGCCAGCTTCTCCAGTTTGATACAAATCAGCCCTTGTTCCACCACCTACATCAATCATCTTTTTTGAACCCGAGAAATTACACTTAAAGTCTTCACCGATTTCCCAACTGGCACTTCTTGATCCAATTCAGAAGCTTCTTATAGGGGCCAAATGAGGCCCGCCCATCATTCGCCTTGGTCCTCTGGCGCTTCCAGCCTGTTCCACAGGAAATGGGCTTCGGATCCAAAATCTCCGGCCACAGGCAACTTGCCAAAACCAATTTAGAACCTAAATCCAACGCCATTCTTGAAGCTTCCCAAAGAGACACTCTTGCAACTTGCATTCACTTGCAGCAACTTGCAGCTTTAATGCACATACATGCAATTTATTTGCTAATTTACACTCAACTTTGACATTTATTGTTCTCTTTCAGTCAAGTTCTTAAAGCTCATGTTCTTGTTCTTGTCTTCTTCTCCGTAATGGAATTAACTCGTGTTTCCAATTTTCTACTTTTCTCTTCTCTTAACAATTTCCTTGTACGGCTACAAACAAGACACTTCGACTTTACTTTGAAATTGACATTAACGTCCTATATGAAGAAGACATTGCTTTTTACAACCCATTAACGCCTACGACATATTTGCCAAGTCTGTATGACAAATCCCGAAGAAAACAAACATCCAATCCACGTGCACTGCAAGCTCAGCTATAGTAGCAAAATTTTGAACAACAAAGAACAAAATTTGAAGCTTTGTATTACTTTTCTGAAGATCTGGTGTATCTCACTTCTATGATCTACGATATATTTGTTATCTTAACGCAACAAAATCTGTAGCCTCTGTGTTTACCCAACATTTCATTCGCTTAACATTATACAGGAGCCACTAGAGTTTCATGTTTGTTAGTTTTAGAAACCCATAGCCACCAGAGGGCGGGCACTTGAACCAAGCAGGCCTCGAGTAGTGTGTCTTGCCTCAATCGCCACTTGAACTTTCACTCGACTATAATGTCAACACATTATATTTAACCATGTGCGTCTAGTGTCTCCTCCTACTTAACTCCTGGCTTTCTAAAGCCTCAAGAAAACAGTTGCGCTAGACGTAAAGGGGCCTGGGATTCTATAATATGGAAAGCAACTGTTTCTGTAGCACTTGATGACTTTGAAATAATTTTTAGTTCTTTTCAAACATGACCTGACAACATTGTTACAGATTATACAATATTGCTCATTTCCTCCCTTGGCTTTAGTCCATGCCTTTGTAAATTCCACCAAGCCCATATTCTTCTGCAACACTAGAATTTCAAATAGAGCTTGCAATCAAAGCTTCTTATTACTACACCGCCGTGAAAAATTACCTTTTGTATTCAAGTTTGTTTACACACTCATATCGTCCGTCGGTATGTCACTAATATATAAATACCAATAGCACCTTAAAACCAAAATTTGAAATGACCGCTTCCCG
Source organism: Sphaeridia pumilis (assembly GCA_034698345.1). Taxonomy (NCBI): domain Eukaryota; kingdom Metazoa; phylum Arthropoda; class Collembola; order Symphypleona; family Sminthurididae; genus Sphaeridia; species Sphaeridia pumilis. Next base: position 4,343 of record JAQGBJ010001108.1, on the reverse strand, counting down.
CCCTTTCTAACCTTCAAAGGCACGTTTAAATACCATTTACTTTGTCCACTATACTTCGTCGTCCGGAAGCAAGAACCATTAATATGCCCTACAAAGTGTATCAATACAAAGCCATATAATTTCCCGCTTTTACAAAAACACCGTTTGTCTTTAGTCTTTTTATATTATCCTTCAAGCTTTCTGTCTGAACCTATTGACATTCATTGAATTTTATTCTTGACACGAGACATCCATGATACTTCCTGAACTTCCTTGTTTACAACCAGCCAAAAACCGAATAAACTTTTTGTCCAAGTGACCAACAACAACATACACTTTCAACTCGTATTATTACGCAAGTCTCCTGGATCTCAGACACCTTTAAAATCCATTCGATTCACTCCACATGACTTTGTGTAAACTTTCCAAAATGCAGCTGGAGTTTGGACAAAATCTGGCGCGCTTCTCACTCAGCTTCTCCTTACTCCTTATTCGAACCCTTGAACAATGTCTTACAAAATTTCAAAATACAATTTCAAACATCTATTACACACACACATTGAATCGATTCATCCCGTTTAATGAATGGGAAGATTTCTTCAAAAGCCCCTGTTCTTCAGCCTCTTGTAAACGCAACCCATACTGCAGCAACAATAGCCTAACATTCTCCAGCCTTGAAAATACTGGAAACAGACTCCAGGTCCAGGCAGATGTTGCTCAAGGCTCCAGCCGCAGTCGATCGAAAAATCAAACTCACCAGCAGCCCTGTCCGTTAAGAAGGTGCGCCTCCGATATTTGTCAATCAAAAAACCTGAATCAATCGGCTGTCTTTCACCCAACCTCTAATCATGAATCAATATCAAACAACGTCGGATATTCATCATAATTCCCATCCATATTTTCTCCAGCCGCCGCCGACTCATTACTTGTTCTTGTTGTTGGTAACGCAACTTATTTGCTCGCGTGTAAATAATTCATGACGTGTCTGCCGAACTTCGGGAGGGACACCAGTGGGGAGTGTCCTACAAAAAACCCTTGTTGTTATCATCAACCTGGATTTAACTTGAACACACCTCCTCTCCAGTCCATATGAAACCTTACAAATAGTCGTCATCTAATCAAAACTCAAACAAATCCTCCTTGTCGTGTATCGAAATCCAAATTCTTCACATATTATATATACAAACCCTTCAAAACCGTTTAACGTCCTTGTCGCCTCCTCTCTCAACTCAAATCATCTTCTTTTTATTGACCGACAAATATCATATTTATATCTCATTTGATAACACACACTTTTCCTATCCGACTGTAGGCAGCGGCGGCGGCTTGTTCAAAAACCAAGGAGCGTCACGACGACAACAATTTCTCAAATACCATTAACAACAACCTAAATCACGATCGACCACAGCTTTCTTATTCTTCTTTCATCAACTAACACACAATTACAGATTCCGAACAACGTCTTCCAGAAACAAACACGGTCCAGCGCCAGCGCCATCTAGCGTCACTTTTTCAGCAGTGCTTTAATATCCCTAGAGCCTTCCCTCCCGTTCTTCACTTTAAACTTTGCCATAAAAAGGTCTCTTCAATTTTCACATTCCATTCGCATCCCATCGTTAATTTTTCACCGCTTCGAAATTCCACTTCCTCTTATATATATGGCTCTTACACTTTTCTCCTCTGTCGTTTCTGCCAATTTCATAAATGAACAACGCATACATAATTAAACCTCCATTAAAATATCAGTATTGACTTACCTCGCCTTCTTTCTTCTTCTTTTAGCTCGCTGAAGTACACACGTTCCAAGTTCGATGGCCACCTTCAGCAATCCGAAACTTCCATTCTATTTAGCACCGTCCAAACGTGTAGAGTTGCAAAAGCCTGAAATAAAAGTCATTTTGTTGTTAGTCACAAATTCACACAAAATATAGTCGCTTATTTTGTACTGTCGCCAAACCCTTCCCTCTCTCAGCTGCAAATTCTCCCTTTGTTTTCGCCAATTTTGCCAAAAACCAACCTACCCCAATGCCAAGTACCGCACCTTAACTCATTCTGCTGAACCCACACGAATTTTCGCAAAACCACCTGTCCATACCTACTTCATTCATAAATTCCTTGGGCGAAGCCCCGACTTGAGACCAAATTACAGGTAAACTTGTAAATCTTTTCACAACTTTTTGCCAAACTCTTATACGTTCCAGCCAAACGTGCCTTTTTTCAAGTTTAAAATACATAGGACCGAACCCAAAAATAATTCTGACAGCTTACACAAAATACTGCAAAATATACACGCGATAACCTCATCTTATCATCATCATCATCACAGTCTCTTGCCATTTTGTTATCATGTTTTTGCATCTCTCGGAATTCGCATTATTCGCAGCAATAATATAATACAACACGCAATCGCATTACTGCAAAAATTACCCTTTGAACACTGCACAAACTGACAGCTGAGTTGAGTTAAAATTCCACAAGTTGAGTACGAATAGCTCATTACTGGAAACTTGAATACCAAAATTATATTGCGAATTTCCCGCCTTGGATTCTTGTCTCGTTTATCCAATTATAATGTCGGCGATCATTATTATTATAACTTCACAGCTTTATTCCCACCTTCAAACATTTTTGCAAGAAATTTACCTTGTCGTCGTCAATCAGTCTCTCGTTTCACCTGTAATATTCTCATTTTTTTTGGCACTTTTCCCAATCTTCTCCTCGTCAATGAATATAAATCCTCTGCCTTAATACTTAATGTTTCATTTAAAAGCAATGATATCACCATCAAAAATACATGAAATTCATGAAACAAACGCAGGACAACTTTTACTGTGAGATTCTTTGAGATGGTGCCTAATGATTTTCCTGGGCCATACTTGCTTAGCGACGATTTCTGGACCGAGTACTTAACTTTTGAACTTGGCAATAAAACATGCATCCATTATAATACACGCCGTCAAATAAATCCTTGTCCATCCACCCTCGACTCTGTATCTTTTTCCTTGTTGTCTGCCATTACTGGGACTCATTTGCCATTTTGCCAATTCTCTCTCTTGGTTGAACCACAATTTCCCTGTTTTACCACAATACACAACTACAAGACTAAAAGATAAAATTGCATGTATTTTTTGCTTGTCTTATTACTCATGTCTAATTACTATTCCTCTTCCACCCTCGCTCTTTCACATTACATCTCGCTTGTTTTGTTGCTTTCAAAACTGTTAATTGTTGTAGCTTTTCAGCAGGACATGGGTGTCCTCGATGATCTCATGGGTAAAAATCGCCGATTGCATTCCAACAAAAAAGTCGTTTGTGAATGGACGAGGCTGGACTGAAGTGACTGATGCCAAAATGAAGTAAGCTTAAGCCCGTCGAGACAATGTAAACAAACGTGTCCAGGCTTCAGACCAAAGTCCAGACATTGTGTAAACAGGTCACATTTCCTGTCGTCGATACACATACAAATATTCATCGATAGTGTCAACAACGAAAATGTATCCTTGTTATCAGGTAACCGCGATAACATTAATTTGGACTGAAGCTTTCCCGAACTATAGGAAAAACCGCCCAAAAACCCAAAAACCGCACCAGAAACTAACGAAACTGGCTGTGATTTCATTACTGATTTTGACTTCTTAGAAGGCCATTTTAAAGCGACAGTGACATTGGAAGCACCTTCAACCCTACCAAAATGAAGTCCTTTTGTACTCCAGCCTTGAGTGTTGTCTCCTTACTCTTTCTTCTTCTTGTTCCTTGGAAGATCCACTGTCACCCAGCCAGTGACATTGGAGGCAACACTAACGCCCTCTACCAGGACGTCGACGACAGAGCTGCCGCACCTTCTCGAGGGCGAAACGCCGAAGAAACCGGACACCACTTCGAAGGCGACATTGTCATAGCCGACGCTGCCGAAGTAAACGAACTTGAGCATGGTATCATGTCATCGGGCCGCGTTGGCAACCATTACCGCTGGCCTCGGAACACCGTTCCCTACGAAATCAGCTCAGACTTTAGTCTTGCAAATCGACACATGATTCTCAAAGGCATGAACGATATTGAAAAACACACGTGTCTTCGTTTCAAAGCCAAGATTTCGAGCGACAAGCACTTCATCAAAGTGGTACCCGGCGATGGCTGTTCTTCGTTTGTTGGGCGGCAGACCAAAGTTGGTGGGCAGGTAGATATACTTGGGTACTTTAAATCACGCCCGTTATTTTTGGCGCCAAATTTGAAATTTACCCCTCTTTTTTCATACAGGCTGTGACCTTAGACCAAGAAGGTTGTATGCACCACGGAATCATAATGCACGAATTGATACACGCTTTGGGCTTCTGGCATGAACAGTCGAGGACTGACAGGGACGA